>JARYGA010060153.1:78346-121306 GCA_030545235.1 Helianthus tuberosus | reverse complement strand
AATTATGTGTGAATTGAAAGAAGTTGGAGGTTGTGGTGTGATTAAAAGAAGATAACCTAGAAGAAAAGGAATTTGAGGGGTGTTTGTCTTTTGTGGTTAAAAAGTCAAACAAACTTAGTGGTGGTGAACTACTGTACGAGAGAAAAACAAAATAAAGAAACATTATTTGTTTTATTTGGTCTCTTTATTTTTCAGGTTTGAGTATTGAAAATGGCGGATGAGAAAACAAGTGGAGGCAATGCGATTGTACCGATGAGTAGCCAAGGTAGTAGCATATCGTTACAGTGCCCGAAATTGACGGACACAAATTACACTTCGTGGGCGATTTTAGTTGAAACAATCCTACGGGCGAACGGTCTTTGGGAGGCGATAGATCCGATTACTGGAGCTACTGTGGAAGACAAGAAAAATTACACAACTAAAGCCATAATTTTTCAGTCTTTACCGGAGGATGTTTTGCTTCTGGTCGCAAAACACAAGTACGCAAAGGACGTGTGGGATTCAATCAAGGTTCGTTATCTAGGGGCTGATAGAGTTCAGAAAGCTCGACTATCAATTTTAAGAAGCGATTTGGAAAAGTTGAAAATGAAGGAGAGTGAGACACTAGACGAGTATGCGGGAAAGATAAGCGGGATTGAAGCGAAGTTCAAGAACTTAGGATTAACTCTTGAAGATGCAACTATGGTAAGAAAGTTGTTAAATTCTATTCCTAAGAAATATATGCAGATCGTGGCGTCTATTGAGCAATACTCGGATGTCGATACGATGCCGTTTGAAGAGGCGGTCGGTCGATTGAAGATGTACGAAGAAAGACTTAAATCCCATGATGATGAAGAAATGATCAAGGCCAATTATTGCTTACAAAGGAAGATTGGGAGGAAAGAACTAGGCGGGGTGATTTTGATCAACCCGGACAAGGACGTGGTCGTGGTCAAGGTAGAGGTCGCGGTTATAGTAGAGGTCGAGGTGGTCGGTTCCAAAGCAATGAAGACCGAAAGGATCAAGGTTGGTATAGAGACAAGAGAAACATCAAATGCTATAATTGTCAAGAATACGGACATTATGCGAGCGAGTGTCCTAAGAAGGAAACAAAAGCAGAAGAAGCGAATTTGATTCGAGATGACGATGAACCGACTTTGCTTTGAAGAAACGGGTGGATCAAGATTATGGGGGTGATTGTTGGATAATCTTGATGGGTTTACATTTGGGCCAGCACTGTTTTGTTTAATGGGTCAATTAATAATGGTTCATAACCCAATAGGTCTCGCATGTGTTTTGTTTTGAGTTCAAGAGTCATGCACGTGAAGTTTGAATAAGTATTAGGTAGTTTGTTTTTTAGCTGGTCTTTTGTTTTGTCCGGGTATTAGGGAGAGTCTAGTGGTAGATTTTGATTGAGTCACTTAGTGTACATTGGAATTGTTGGCTATTTAAAGGCCATTTTGTTTAATGAATAAATATGTCAGCTTTTCACTTTACTCTCTCTTCAAAACCTGCTCAAAATATTCTTTCTACTTCAAAATAAGTTTGGTGATTTCTTGAGTGATATAGTTCAATTTAATCCAACAGGATTTGCTAAGGGGTTGTTTGGGAACTTCTGAATGATTAAGTGTTGAACCAGTAAGAGGTCTAAATCATTAAGTGCTGAACGAGTAAAAGATCTGAACCATTAAGAGCTAGTATAATGCTTAACCGTTAAGAGGCAAATGTCTGACCAATTCAGATTAGAGGTTTTAACCATTCAGACTCGGTATAATGCTTAACCATTCAGAGGAAAATGTCTAAACCATTCAGGCATTTGCTCGCAAAACAAACAGTCTAAACCATTAAGTGTTGAACTAGTAAGAGGTCTGAACCATTAAAAGCCCCATTAAGAGATAAACAAACAGCCCCTAAGTTATTAATTTTCAAATATGAGAATTTGATTGAATTGATATTATTTATACATTGTTATAGTATATTCATGTGCTCTTCAATACACGATAAATTATCACTTCCAACAACCTTCAACCCCCTCAAAAACCACTAATGGTTGCCTACAAAAACCTTCAAGTCCAACACCATCAAACCATGGCACTTTTAGGTGCCTTTGTCATCCAACAATGTTAGCCTAAGAAAAAACTTGCAATAATACCTACGTAGGGATGGAAGGTAAAGAATAATCTTTGAACGCATTGATGTTTGAAACTTGAAAGTAGGAGTGGAGGAGAGATGAAGAAGAACATGACCGAGGAAGTGTTTAGGTTGACGATTATGGTCACAAGAACGAGTGACAATCGGATGAGAAGGTCGAATATGTATTCTGCTAGATGTAGGAGGTGAGGTTGGGGTTAGTGGTGGTGAAGTGTGTGGCCCTGGAAGTGTTTAGGTTGACAATTATGGTCAATATGACCGAGGAAGTATTTGGGTTGACGATTATGGTCAACACGTGTCTATCCCTTTTGCCTTCGACACATTTGGTTCCCTGGCCCGAAGGCGGTGGAATTCCTGAACAAGGTCCAACAGGTCATGCATTGTAATTTCTCGACCCTTAAATCTCATAGTTTTGTATTTAATGGGATGGGTTTTGTTATCTAAAAGGGGGCTGCAGCGCAATTTGGTGTCGTTTATCGGCCACTTTATTGTAACTGGTGGTTTTGGTTGGACTTTTAACCACAATTTTAAATTGCTAGTTTAATAAAGAGTTAAATGCCTAGTTGGTCCCTGTGGTTTGTAAATATTGTAGACTTGGTCCCAGTTGTTGTAATTTTTGCACTCGTATGGTCCTTATCACTAACCTCTATTAAGTTATCCAGTAAAGTTTGTATTGAATTACCAAAGTACCCTTACTTATTAAGAAAAACAATAAATAGAAAATAGTTTAATTAAAATAGATATATCTGTGAGTCTCACCCCCACTTCTTGTCACACCCCGATTTCCACGTGTCACCGGTGGGCCCGGTGGGGAGTATATCATAGTCAAACAACACAATATATAAATGCACAGCGGAAGCAAAAGATAATTATTACAATCCGAAATAGTGTAACATCAAAGTATTACAACGGAAGTAAGGATCCACAGGCGGATCTTAAAACAACAAAAGAAATTATCAGACTAATGGCTTATGTGGAGGAGTTGCAAATTCCTCATCTAACAAGTCCTGAGCAGCTTCCAGCCTATTATGTATTTGTACCTGTCACTTAGACTTTGGAAAATACGTCAGTTTTCACTGGTAAATACACTCAACTGACTCATTTGAAAAGGGTTTAAGAAAAATTGGTTTAGGTGCACAAGGCACGAAAATATATTGACTCTTTGATTAAAATGCTCAAGTCAATATTAATCTTTTATACTTGGGACAAACTATATCTCATGTTATCAGTTTTACATAACTTGCTCTACATACGGGGCCCGGTTCTATGCCGGTTCAAGATTAACCGACACACCACTATTCCCCTATTGGGAATCCCTTATTGGGTATAATTAATTAATTAGCATATAGCATCTGTCAGGTGTATGCCTACACCCCGTGCTTAAGTCGTGGCCATTTCAATTTAATGAGTCAAGGATATCCAGGACACGGTCGCATTAATCCCCAATGTTTCAGTCAAGCAATACGAATTAAAACAGGTTATTTGGATTTCCCGACTCATTGGTCTTTGAATCCCATACCTGAACATGCGGTATTTATATTACCGTATCCCAAGCCCGTAATAGGGAAAATAAGTTAAGAGTATTTACCTGAGCTAGCTCCTGTCTTAAATAGCAGAAATTTATAACTCAGCCGTATTCACTTAAGCAAGCGTAGGTACAATTTACCGGAAAGCTCTAGTCTGGAATGATGGTATAAATAACTAATTAGAATGCTAACGGGTCTTTAATTAAGCTTAAGCTTAGACCGGTTAGTCTTACAGAAAGATACGGTTCGTACGCACGATTAAGCGAAGACCGGATAGAATGTGATTTAGACCCGATAAGTTCGGAGACTCGTATAATATGGGTATATTATACACATTCTGGATTTTGAGATAAAACCGATAAGGTTTGACCCGTTTCGGCTAATTTATGTAAACTAGTTACATAAACCGATCCGAACGCGAATAACGCGTAACGGGTAACCGAATAGGTCACGAACAGGTTTCCTAAGTTAATATGCTTAAAATATGTTGTGATATCATAATGATACCTTCCATAATGCCCAAAACGAGTTAAATCCTTAATTATGCCCCGTAGGGGTATTTTGGTCATTTTAACGATTATAAAAGGGATTTAACGTAACCCTGATGTTCGGGACTGAAGTAATCAGTAAACAACTTATTTTTAACATATTATATTAGTTAATAATAATCCGGATGTCTCAAAATAGTTTTAAGCCTAAACTACGCGTATAATACACGTATAAACCCGTTTTTAGCGACGTATGATTAAAAATACGATTCTGGGTTTTCTGATCAGTTAAACAGGCTCAAAACACTATATTTATTATTTAAAATCAGTAGCAATTGGATTCGCGTCAAAATTCCTTGTAGAAATCATTTTATGACCGAAAAGGGTAAATTCGGTATTAACCGAATTAAGGCGATAAGCCTAGCTTAAGATCAGTTTAAAAATAATTAAAAATCTTCAAAAATCCCAAAATATTATTTAACATCAGTGGGTAAAAGGTTTGGTGCCGAAAATCGGGTTTAGATAGGCTATGCGCTAATCGCGCCGATTAATTAATAAAAAGCTTACTATTTACGCTAATGCGCATATCTCCTAATCTGGACCTCAAATTGATGTCAAATTTGGAGAGCATGTTTATAATTCAGTAGACAAGGGTCTTGTCCACTTACATTACCAAAAAGCTCGTTTTATAACCGAAAGGGCATTACGGTCAATTTTAAGCATTTAACGGAAACGCGCGAACGAATCGGATAATCAACGAAACAAGTACAGAGGCTTATACCAACATGTAACCCGGCCCTAAAGAAACCTTAAGGCATGTCTACATCTATCAAAACCGGGTCAGAACCGAAGTCAAGCAAAAAGTCAAACTTTGCGCCTTTCGGTTCCGAATCGATCCCAAATTGAAATTTGTAGAATCAATCATGTTTAGTCATGTTCTAACATTGATTACTAATTTACATTATGGTTAAAACAGGTTACACGCTTCTCGTATCGCTAATTACCCGATTAAAGCTTCTGTTGACTTTTTCAAGACACCTTTGACTCGCCAAACTACCTAGTTAGGATGGGAATCATTTTGTGCCCTTTTAGGGGTTTGACACCCATATAATTACCTACATAACGGTACTTTTAATTCGCCAAAAGACTGAGCTAAATATAACTAATCACGAAGTCAATCGCTAATTACGATATGTTGACTTTTAAGCTAAATATGAAGCAAGACTTAATTAAGAAGGGTCTAGCATACTTACAAGTGTCTAATGGATGATTAGAAGGGTCTTGGTTCAGCTCTTGTGCTTCTCAAATGCTCAGAAGTTGATAAATGAAGGTGTGATCAAGGTTGAAGTTTCTTGGCACTTATATAGTGGATTAAGACACCATAAGGTGTTGACAACTAAGTCTAGCATCCATCCACAATTGATTGACACATGCCCTAGTGTTCTAGAGGTTGTTTAGGGGCCAAGCATGAAGAGGCAAGTCGAAAATTGAGGTTACAAGGGCTGAACCAGACAAAGAATCAAGAAAAATCAGTTTCTGTCCAGACATGGCAGTGGCGTAGCGCCACTGCATATGTTGTTTATGCTCGCGCTACGCGAGCCCTTGGTATCCTCCAACAAAACTTTCATTAATTGCAGTTTTGGTCCCTGGTCCTTCTTAAGGTCGCTTTCAAGTCTTATTTTGCACTATGAGCCCTCTAAATTGACGTATAAGGGCCTTAAGACATTTACCCACTTTGTTTAGTCCTCGGTTAACTTTGTTGTCACCCGAAAAGGCCTAACTTTCAACGTTGACGCTTTTAACCCCTCGCACACGAATTTTATCATAACTTTCTCATACGGTAACGAATCTTGGTGAAATTTTTATGGTACATTCTAGTGAGCATAATTAATCGTTACAAGGCTTCGGGTTTGCTAAAAGGTCGCTCAGAGGTATATCTTGAACATGTTGACACATTTAACCCCCCGTAGTCTGTAATCTCTCACTTTCTTTCATAATTCACTTCGTATGATCCATGATCCATTCGTTTAAGGTTATAAACATCATGTAGGTTATTGTAAAGTATATTTATTCGTTGTTGACACTTTGAACCCTTATATTTACACAGTTTCATTGTTTGTCAACTTAAGTCCTTCAAGAACATTCTTTCACACGTTCAAAGGTTATGACACGTGTCAAGACATTATAGGACGTAAATTTTCGAGGTGTTACATCCTCACCCCCTTAAAAGAAATCTCGACCTCGAGATTTGTTAAAATGATGGAAGTATAATGGACTTAACTTCTATGACATATCTGGAGTCTTTCCAAGCTCCCAAAGTGACTCTTATATTAGGCGTATGTATCCTTTTGGAGCTTCTTGACCTGTCGATCCTCAATCGATACAGGATGTTCATCACATCATAATTCTGCATATCATTATGTGATAGTGCTTATTGACTTATTGGCGGAACACGTCCTCCAGTCACTAGTGTGCAATGTATTGCGAGCTCCTTCAAACTCCTTAAGTAGGTTTTAGCTTACAAGCTACTTGATCTTGATACATTCAATTTCCTTCGAATGATTTCCATATATTCAAAGCTTAACTAGCCTGATAATTTCACAAATTTGGTACACCCTTCCTGGGTGATATCTTTTGTTAAACCATATTCCTTAACAAGAACTTAGGAAGTTTGCTATTTTCATAACTCCTCGATTTCTTGCCATATACTGGCAACCTACAATCGATTATGGATTTGTATAATCTTATTTGTTGTTCCCCAGGCAACTTTCAGATCTTGATAATTGGACTTACCAATTCTCTATCTAACACTAGACATTTAACATTCCATCTATACTAGGTCTCCAAAGGAGTAGCCTTAATACTTACATATCCATTATTATAGAAAAGCTTTATTTTTAAGGTGTGATGGTTATTCCAACCACTGCTTAGCTAATGTTTAGGGAATAGCTAATCCTTGCCGTTAGTCGAACAATTCGACGATCCTGGGTAGGTAATAGCGATTCTTAATTGTTGCCTAAATAGGGTTGCGGTGATCAATGCATAAGTAAGATGAACCGTCTTTCTTATTTACTAAAAATTGGAGTTCTTAGAACTTTGAATGTTGGCTTTATGACACCTTCTCTAAAAACTTATCGATTTGGCTCTTAATTCTTCCTATTCTGTTGGTACTAACAAATATAAGGCTTTTACAATTATTGCAGCCCTAAGCGGGATGTTTGTCCTAACATCCTCTTTCCTCTAAAAAGGTAAACATGGTAATTCTTATAAAGAAGATAATTATGACACACAGAGATGGTAGAGATGTCTGTATTTTTCAGGCTTTGGTTCATCTGTCGATGTCGATGTCAGATACATGACACATTCTTTTTACAATAGCAAAGATGTCTTAAGTAGAGATACTTATAAGGACATTTTATATTGGATATCTTCTTTGAATACTACTGGTCGACTTTAGCACAATACGACCATTGGGATATCTCAGGGGTTCCATGCATTAAACCTCCATGCTGATCAGGCATGGAAGCAATCTATGGGACACACTAAGATACGCCAATCCTCATATGGCACTTTTATCAAACATAGTTTGGCATTCGCAGGCGATAGAAAACAATGAGAAAATAAAATAAAATAATAATATATATTGTCGTACTCTTTTTGGGGAAGAGTACTCCAGATTCTTATGAAAGGATTATCTTCGAGGATGGGAGAGATGGTCATTATGGATTTCATTGGTAAGTTATACCTTACATGTAATATCTGGAGTTCTTATGAATGAAATCAAGAGTTTGCTAAGCTTATGGTTTGCTAAAGGTTTATTATCCCTTGCATTAATATAAAATACTTAGCAGACACTATCAATGCTAAATGGTAAGGGACGTACCTAATGCTATTATCGATGTGCACTGTCTCTGGCATTCAACCGGTAGTCCAGGCGTTTCCTTTCTTATCCTTCCCAGACTTAGCTGCTCCTCTCTTGGCAGCCTTAGGGCAATTAGTACTGATATGCCCTTTTTCGCCACAGCTGAAACAGTTTGCATCTTTTATGTCCCTACATTCGTGGGACTGGTGGCCAGCTCTTTTACAGATGCCACATTGCTTTATCTTTTGGTTTAATCGACACTGTCCCCAATGTCTTCTTTTGCAGGTTTTGCATGTAGGCTTTTTGTTGGAATCCTGTTGGTTATTGTTGAACTCGGATTTGCTCTTCTTAGGATTCTGAGAGTTATCCTCCTCCCTTTGTCTTTTCTCATTAGTTTCATTCTTGATCGACTTTTGTCTCACTATATCTAGAGTGAGAGACAAGGATAGATCTACAGCTGATCTGTAGTTGATTGGCCTTGAAGCCTTAACATTCCCTTTTATTTCTGGTGCCAAACCACTGATGAAACGCGCAATGCGTTTTGGTTCCGGGGTAATTAAATAGGGTACCAGTCTAGATAGGGAGTTGAAGTCGGTAACATATTGCTGACAATTTAGGTTTTTCATTGTGAGAGTCAGAAAATCCGTCTCCACTTTTTCCACTTCGTGTTGTGGACAGTAGTTCTCTTTGATAAGGTCCACAAACTTGGACCATCCCATATGGTATAGGGGAATTTTCCCCGTGGACTGCATCATGGCCCTCCACCATACAAGAGCCTCTCCCTTGAAAGATTGTGAAACAAATTTTACTACGTCCTTATCAGCACAATCACTGATGTCCACTACCGTTCCCATTTCCTCAAGCCATTCCATAGCATCAATTGCTCCTTTTTCGCCATTGAAATCTCTGGGTTTGCATGAGACGAAATATTTGTAGGTGCACCCGCCTTCAGTTGAACGGGGCTTATCATAGAGTACTAACTCCTGAGGTTCGCTCTTTTCATCTGAAGAGTGAACGGAGCTCTCCTTACGAGCTGATGTATGTGTTTCCGTATGGACCTTTGAGTGAGTGACACTCGGTTCCTTTTTATTCTCAAGGATCTTATCCACAACTTCACTAATTGATGCGCTAATCAAGGCCTGAAAAGTAGTGCCACTAACATTTATATTTATATTTGCATCCTTGTTTTTAGCCGCAGTACTGTTGTGTGCTTCGTCGGAAACCTCCATTCTGGAGCTTTGGTACTAAACACTAAAAATAACATATGCTTAGATACAAACTAGTATGGAATCATCGTATTGGATTATTTATAAACCATGGTATTATTTAATCATAATGGCTGTTAGGTTTATAACTCCCTTATAGTTTGCTACTAGAAAGTATGACAAATATATTTAGCCTAGGTCAAAAGGACCATCAATTGTGTTTAAGGTTTGGACCAAGTCCATTACCTTTTGACAGGGAATTTCAATGTCACAATTGTCTTTGTCACAACGACAATCTTTAGATATTTGGAAGGCTTGTCATGAAGAACATTAATAATCATAGGCACGAAGGCCTTGTCACAAAGGAGTTATAAGAATATGGCACTTAAGGCATTAATATATAAGCCGCAATTTTATCGGATTAGAGATCTTAAGGTTCGAACATAGTTCTTCACCTTTGGATAGAGAGTCAAAGACTACAGCCATCATTTCTTTGGAAGGTAATTTATTTTGCCACAAAGGCTAGTCAATGGACATAATTCTGATTAACCGGATAATGGTGAGCTTCAGAGGAGTCAGCCGTGGTGAAGCTTTGAAGGCTACTAATCCAAGTAGTAATAATTTGCTTAATTATAGGGAATCGTCAAATTTTGATGATTAATTAGCCATGGTGTAGCTCAAGTATATAGACCAATAGATAGTATTAAATTTATTTGATTATGCTTGGCCTAGGTTTTTAGATAAACCATCTTTGGCGTTTAAGAGGAATATAATCCTTCATTTTTATTTGACAGGGGACATAAGTCACGACTGCCAATGTCATACTGACATCTTTTATATATATAGCACAAGGGCTTGTTCCAAAGAACTTATGATGGCCCAGAGGCCTTGTCACTAGGGAAATTTTAAAACATAATCGATGATTCCTTTGGGTCGGAAAATTTCATAGTTCATTGTCTTGACAAGAAGTTATGAAATAAACTATCTTTTTCATGTATTCATCTTTACTCGTATATTTACATCTCAAATGGATGTTTTGATGCGCACCTCATTTTCGACGTTTTCCAGCCATGATTCCTATTGATCATTTACGCTAAAAATGGATTTGGAAAAATTCCTAATATAAGGATGACAAGTGTGATTTTTATAGCATCACGGTTGTCGGGAGTGTTAACACATTTTCAGGTGTTAACAAGGATCTGAATCTCTTTTTAAACAGATTTTCCCATCTTAGCTAGGTCTTCAATGACATTCAAGCTAGGTCAAACCATTTAAGATTCTCTTTTAATAATTATACTGGCAGGAAAGGAACGATATTTATTTTTATTCAGGATTTTTATCATAATCCTAATTTATAAATTAATAATAGCACAAATGGCCTAGTCGCGTAGACAAGTTCAATTTATATACCATGATTTCAGAGAATCAAAGCATGAAGGTATTGCTGGCACAACAGGCCTAGTCACAAGGACATTTATAAATTATAAGCTATGATTTTAGAGAATCAAAGCATGAAGGTTTGAACCTAGTTCATTACCTTTATTTGACAGGAAATCTTCGCTACCACTGTCTTTTGGCTCATATGGAAATGAACAGGGCCTGTGGGCGCTATATTACCACGTATGGTCAAAATATGATCATCTCAAGTGATGATCTAAACCCATGATTCAGAGATCATTACATTGGGTTAGGAATCTTTTGAAGAATCCATTAATAAGAATGACGTGTGTGATTTTAATGAATCACGTCTGTCAGGAGTGTTAACATATTTACAGATGTTAACAGGGATTCGAATCTTTTAAACAGGTCTTACCATCATGGCCCGGCCTTAAAATGACCCGAAGGCTAGGTTTCACTCTTAAGATTCTTCTTAATATTTAACGCAGAACAATCCTAAATTGAGGTGTTAAATATGGATCTGAATCTAATTATGGAACTACCATCTTGGCCCGGTCTTAAAATGACACGTGGCTAGGTCTTGTCCTTTCTAGATTTTGCCATTTTATAATAATGGTAGATCTTATAAAAGGAATGTCTGAATGAAAATTTAAAGTTAATTATTCCACTATAAAATTAAAAATACAGATGTGCCCTAGTCGGGACTTGAAAGGAATAGTGTTGTCCTCGAAGGAACTGAAAGGTAATTATGTCCTTATAAGGACTATTAAGGAAACGATTTTTAGCAAAAGGAGTTTCTTCTTCATTTTATTTCTGAATGCCTTCTCCTTGGTTGCATGTTTCGTCCTAGCCACTGTACGAAGGTCAGCAATTTAAGGCTCCTGTTGTGGAGAATTATTATTACGGCTTCTTCGCTTGGCGACGTATCCAAAGTATAGAAATTTTGGAAGCAGAAATTCCAGATAAGGGTTGAGAATATTCCTATGTTAAGTCTAGACTCAGAAGGTCAAGGAATGTGCAAATGTGTCATTGAGATTAAACACAAAAAGCTAGTGTTTAATTCACTCAATGTTGGCTCTGATACCAACCTGTCACACCCCGATTTCCACGTGTCACCGGTGGGCCCGGTGGGGAGTATCGTGACGTGGTTGGAAACATCATAGTCAAACAACACAATATATAAATGCACAGCGGAAGCAAAAGATAATTATTACAATCCGAAATAGTGTAACATCAAAGTATTACAACGGAAGTAAGGATCCACAGGCGGATCTTAAAACAACAAAAGAAATTATCAGACTAATGGCTTATGTGGAGGAGTTGCAAATTCCTCATCTAACAAGTCCTGAGCAGCTTCCAGCCTATTATGTACTTGTACCTGTCACTTAGACTTTGGAAAATACGTCAGTTTTCACTGGTAAATACACTCAACTGACTCATTTGAAAAGGGTTTAAGAAAAATTGGTTTAGGTGCACAAGGCACGAAAATATATTGACTCTTTGATTAAAATGCTCAAGTCAATATTAATCTTTTATACTTGGGACAAACTATATCTCATGTTATCAGTTTTACATAACTTGCTCTACATACGGGGCCCGGTTCTATGCCGGTTCAAGATTAACCGACACACCACTATTCCCCTATTGGGAATCCCTTATTGGGTATAATTAATTAATTAGCATATAGCATCTGTCAGGTGTATGCCTACACCCCGTGCTTAAGTCGTGGCCATTTCAATTTAATGAGTCAAGGATATCCAGGACACGGTCGCATTAATCCCCAATGTTTCAGTCAAGCAATACGAATTAAAACAGGTTATTTGGATTTCCCGACTCATTGGTCTTTGAATTCCATACCTGAACATGCGGTATTTATATTACCGTATCCCAAGCCCGTAATAGGGAAAATAAGTTAAGAGTATTTACCTGAGCTAGCTCCTGTCTTAAATAGCAGAAATTTATAACTCAGCCGTATTCACTTAAGCAAGCATAGGTACAATTTACCGGAAAGCTCTAGTCTGGAATGATGGTATAAATAACTAATTAGAATGCTAACGGGTCTTTAATTAAGCTTAAGCTTAGACCGGTTAGTCTTACAGAAAGATACGGTTCGTACGCACGATTAAGCGAAGACCGGATAGAATGTGATTTAGACCCGACAAGTTCGGAGACTCGTATAATATGGGTATATTATACACATTCTGGATTTTGAGATAAAACCGATAAGGTTTGACCCGTTTCGGCTAATTTATGTAAACTAGTTACATAAACCGATCCGAACGCGAATAACGCGTAACGGGTAACCGAATAGGTCACGAACAGGTTTCCTAAGTTAATATGCTTAAAATATTTTGTGATATCATAATGATACCTTCCATAATGCCCAAAACGAGTTAAATCCTTAATTATGCCCCGTAGGGGTATTTTGGTCATTTTAACGATTATAAAAGGGATTTAACGTAACCCTGATGTTCGGGACTGAAGTAATCAGTAAACAACTTATTTTTAACAGATTATATTAGTTAATAATAATCCGGATGTCTCAAAATAGTTTTAAGCCTAAACTACGCGTATAATACACGTATAAACCCGTTTTTAGCGACGTATGATTAAAAATACGATTCTGGGTTTTCTGATCAGTTAAACAGGCTCAAAACACTATATTTATTATTTAAAATCAGTAGCAATTGGATTCGCGTCAAAATTCCTTGTAGAAATCATTTTATGACCGAAAAGGGTAAATTCGGTATTAACTGAATTAAGGCGATAAGCCTAGCTTAAGATCAGTTTAAAAATAATTAAAAATCTTCAAAAATCCCAAAATATTATTTAACATCAGTGGGTAAAAGGTTTGGTGCCGAAAATCGGGTTTAGATAGGCTATGCGCTAATCGCGCCGATTAATTAATAAAAAGCTTACTATTTACGCTAATGCGCATATCTCCTAATCTGGACCTCAAATTGATGTCAAATTTGGAGAGCATGTTTATAATTCAGTAGACAAGGGTCTTGTCCACTTACATTACCAAAAAGCTCGTTTTATAACCGAAAGGGCATTACGGTCAATTTTAAGCATTTAACGGAAACGCGCGAACGAATCGGATAATCAACGAAACAAGTACAGAGGCTTATACCAACATGTAACCCGGCCCTAAAGAAACCTTAAGGCATGTCTACATCTATCAAAACCGGGTCAGAACCGAAGTCAAGCAAAAAGTCAAACTTTGCGCCTTTCGGTTCCGAATCGATCCCAAATTGAAATTTGTCGAATCAATCATGTTTAGTCATGTTCTAACATTGATTACTAATTTACATTATGGTTAAAACAGGTTACACGCTTCTCGTATCGCTAATTACCCGATTAAAGCTTCTGTTGACTTTTTCAAGACACCTTTGACTCGCCAAACTACCTAGTTAGGATGGGAATCATTTTGTGCCCTTTTAGGGGTTTGACACCCATATAATTACCTACATAACGGTACTTTTAATTCGCCAAAAGACTGAGCTAAATATAACTAATCACGAAGTCAATCGCTAATTACGATATGTTGACTTTTAAGCTAAATATGAAGCAAGACTTAATTAAGAAGGGTCTAGCATACTTACAAGTGTCTAATGGATGATTAGAAGGGTCTTGGTTCAGCTCTTGTGCTTCTCAAATGCTCAGAAGTTGATAAATGAAGGTGTGATCAAGGTTGAAGTTTCTTGGCACTTATATAGTGGATTAAGACACCATAAGGTGTTGACAACTAAGTCTAGCATCCATCCACAATTGATTGACACATGCCCTAGTGTTCTAGAGGTTGTTTAGGGGCCAAGCATGAAGAGGCAAGTCGAAAATTGAGGTTACAAGGGCTGAACCAGACAAAGAATCAAGAAAAATCAGTTTCTGTCCAGACATGGCAGTGGCGTAGCGCCACTGCATATGTTGTTTATGCTCGCGCTACGCGAGCCCTTGGTATCCTCCAACAAAACTTTCATTAATTGCAGTTTTGGTCCCTGGTCCTTCTTAAGGTCGCTTTCAAGTCTTATTTTGCACTATGAGCCCTCTAAATTGACGTATAAGGGCCTTAAGACATTTACCCACTTTGTTTAGTCCTCGGTTAACTTTGTTGTCACCCGAAAAGGCCTAACTTTCAACGTTGACGCTTTTAACCCCTCGCACACGAATTTTATCATAACTTTCTCATACGGTAACGAATCTTGGTGAAATTTTTATGGTACATTCTAGTGAGCATAATTAATCGTTACAAGGCTTCGGGTTTGCTAAAAGGTCGCTCAGAGGTATATCTTGAACATGTTGACACATTTAACCCCCCGTAGTTTGTAATCTCTCACTTTCTTTCATAATTCACTTCGTATGATCCATGATCCATTCGTTTAAGGTTATAAACATCATGTAGGTTATTGTAAAGTATATTTATTCGTTGTTGACACTTTGAACCCTTATATTTACACAGTTTCATTGTTTGTCAACTTAAGTCCTTCAAGAACATTCTTTCACACGTTCAAAGGTTATGACACGTGTCAAGACATTATAGGACGTAAATTTTCGAGGTGTTACACTTCTTCTTCCCCAAATCATCAACATCACTACCACCCACCTATCTCTCTCTCTCTCTCTCTACCCAGGTTTTTCTCTCTCTTCTCAAACAAACACCACCACAACTGAACACACACCACCACCACCAACACCACACCACACCACACCTCCACTATCACACCACAACCGATGGTGGAATCATCGGGGCCCGACACTAGGCGAACCAGATTGCTCAAGAGAATCCATAACGACTATTCATTACCAATATTTAACAAGTTTAATATCCCATACTATTAAACAAACATTCCAACAAATGTCATCACAGATATCATGTCTCTCAAACAAAAAAAGTCCGACAACCTAGATTTTATTGTGGGTTTCTAGACTTCCTATCCATTTACAGCATTTGATAATCACCAACCTGTCACATACGTTAAAATATCGTCAATACAATAATGTAAAGGTGAGTACACAAGTTTTAGCATAGATATATAGTATAAAAAGCGTTTACGCATAACCAGCATGTAACATGTAGCGGGTGAATCAAGTAAGCTACCAACAATGATGTAACACGTAAAGGTTTCACCGTTGCCATTTTAGTCAACTAGGTTAAATTCATCCATTTTTCTGTTAATTAGAAGGGCAATTCAGTCATTTTTTTATGTAATTATGTTAACTAGAAGGACAATTCGGGCATATAAAATGATCGAATTGCCCTTCTCGTTAACAGAAAAAATGGATGAACTTAACCCAGTGGACTAAAATGACAACGGTGAAACATTTTTGGACCCACTGGAGAAAAATGAAACCTTTAGACTAAACTGACAAAATGACCCAAACCACGGGGACTAAAATGACATTTAACTCAAAGGGATAAGATGGGTGGTGGCGGTGGTACGGTTTTTTAGAGAGAGGGAGGAAGAAGGTGGACCCATGTGTGTTATATTTTTATTTTTTTTATTGTTCAAGGGTAAAATAGGCATTCTACATATAATTAACTGAGAAATCTTGCATAGGTTAGTGATAAGTAGGAGTGTTCAAAAAACTCTTGGCTCGCAGCTCGCTCGAAAAAAAAAACTCGAAGAAAGCTCGGCTCGAAATTGGCTCGGTTGTAAATGAGCCAGCTCGGCTCGGTTTGTAAACGAGCCGAGCTCGAGCTTGGCCTGGCTCGGCTCGTGAGCTGGCTAAATAAGGTTTACATCCTTCATTTTTTTGTTCCACATCGCTTAGAAAACAAAAACTAAGAGAGTATCTCCCCTATAAAAGAAGGTAAAGGCAATGTACAAAGTGAATTAACTTTTTATACTTGCATATTTAGTCATATGGTTAAATTAAATGGCAATTATGGCTCTTAGTCTATAAAGAAATTCATTTTTAAGGGTTTTTTAAGTAGCAAATTTTGCGGTTCTTTGTTAGTTCGAGCTAGATCGAGCCGAGCCGAGCTAGCTCGAATTCTAATCGAGACGAGCGCGAGCCTCAAATCTTAGCTCAATTTGAAATTCGAGCTCGAGCTGGGCCTAGCTCGGCTCGACTCAGCTCGTTTACAGCCTTTGTGATAAGGAACACACGAGTGCAAAAATTACAACCACTAGGTTCAAATGTGTAATTATTAAACCATTGAGATCAAGTCTGCAGTATTTACAAACCACGGAAACCAACCAAGCATTTAACTCTTTAATAGATAACCATGGATTACTTGTAAAAAAAATTGTAAGGAAGTGAAAGTAAAAACAATTGGAAGTGAAAGAAAAAAAATATAACAGATTTGTTATGAATTATTGAAAACAGACAATAATATATCACATTCCAAATAGTAATTTGATTGTATATATATGTATGCATATGATATCAATCATTCAGAGATAATAGAAGAAGAAAATTCTTTGCAAACATATGAGCCCTTTTTGTTTGATCAGTTGTACACAAGAGTAATTCTTTTTTTCACAGTGGTTTTATAACACGTTATCAGCACGAGAGCTCAAGCAGGAAGATCAGTAGAGCAAAGAAGTAAGTTTTTCATATGTATATTTATATATATATATATAATATGAATTCTATTATGAGTTAAAATCAGTGCAGGAGACCTCATACTATGGATATATAATAACTTTGGGACTACTAACAATCTAAATTTCTTTTATGCACCTAACATTTACATTTATGTTATCTAACATTTATTTATGCACCTAACATTTATATTTATGTTATCTAACATTTATTTATGCACCTAACATTTACATTTATGTTATCTAACATTTATTTATGCACCTAACATTTATATTTATGTTATCTAACATTTATTTATAAAATCTAATGTTTCTAATATTTATCTTATTTATGTTTAGTAATAAAATGACAAGTATTGCAAAGCTCGAATTTTTAGCTCTTAAAAATTCTGGAGAAAACTATATGCCCTGGACTGCAAATATAAAAAGACACCTAAAGTCAATGGGTGTACTAGAAACAATTGCAGAAAACAACGCATGTGATAAACAAGACAAAGCAACAACTGTCGTCTTTATCCATAAACATATCGATGAAATACTACAATTAGAGTATTTTAATTATGATGATCCAAGTGTTTTATGGGAAAATTTAAAAAACAGATTTGACGATCAAAGGGATTCATTACTCCCTATGGCTAAAGCTGATTGGGATAGTCTCAGATTCCAAGATTTCAAAAGTGTAAATGATTACACATCTGCTTTATTAAAATTATGTTCAAGGTTTGATTTTTGTGGGCAACCAAAAACCGAAGAGGAAAAGTTAGAAAAAAACTTTCTCTACCTTCCATGCATCACAAATAAATTTGCAATAATCTTATAGGTTGCAAAGGTTTAGAACATATGCTGAGTTGAATATGATTCTCATGATACAAGAGAAAAATAACAAGTTATTAATGAAAAACCATCAAGCTCGTCCCACAGGATCATTGACAATACCATAAGCAAATATTGCTTATAATAATGATCATAACAATTATGGGCGAAAATGGGAACAAGGGCGTGGACGAGGCCGTGGACGTGGTCGAAACAATGTTGACAGAACTCATTTTAGTGGTCGCAACCACTCATTCAAATGGAAAAATAATCGTGGTCGTGGTCGTGGCAAAAGAACTAATAATTACCATGCACCACAGAATAACAATTTTAACCAGCAACATAAGGCTAGAAATGAAGCTGGTACGTCCACAAATAATGAAAGTTCTTGTTTTAGATGTGGAAGTGCAAATCACTGGGCAAAAACTTGTCGTACACCTTCACATCTATGTCAACTATATCAAGCATCTCTGAAAAAAGAAAAAAAGGAAGTAAATCGCATCGACAATGTTGACAATGTCGATACTGAGTTGAACCATATCGAAAATTTTAACCATGTCAATACTGATCTCAACAACTCAGATTTCTTTGAACCGGAACCATGAAAGAAATATTGTTAAAACCCAATAAATATCAGTGTATTTTTATGTTTAAAGTATGTTTAATTATTTCTCTTTCATGCAATGAAAAAGTTGTTTTGTTTTGTAAGTATGTTTAATTATTTCTCTTTCATGCAATGAAAAAGTTGTTTTTGTTTTGTAAATTCATACTATTTATGTACTAATTATTCTTTTTACGCATGAAGATTAAAAATGAATTTCACTGGAACAGAAGATCAAACAAACAATGCAGATATATGTATAGCAGACAGTGGTGCCACACATACTATTCTGAAATTCCAAAAATATTTTTATGAATTGAAACCAACAAAGGGAAACATTAATACAATATCAGGTCCTTCAAACTTGATAAAAGGAGTGGGAAAAGCTAATATTGTATTACCTAATGGTACAAAGCTTTTAATAGAGGACGCTCTATTTTCTCCTAAATCAACAAGAAACTTGTTGAGTTTCAAGGATATATATCATAATGGGTATGATACTCAGTCGAGAACTGATAAAAGTAAAAAATATTTACATATTGTAAAGAAAGATCACATATTTGAGAAACTGTCAATGCTCCATTCGGGTTTGCATTATACATATATAAATGTGCCACATGCACATATGGCAGTCAAAGAAAATTATTGTGATTTCAACTTATGGCATGACAGATTAGGCCATCCAGGATCCACAATGATGAAAAGGATCATTGAAAATACACATGGGCATTCATTGAAAGATCAAAAGATCCACAAAATAGATAAAATGCCTCTTTGTATATCATGTTCTCTTGGGAAATTAATTACAAGGCCTTCACATTAAAAAATTGAAAAGGAATCACCTATGTTTCTTGAAAGAATTCAAGGTGGTATATGTGGACCAATTCATCCACCATGTGGACCATTTAGATATTTCATGGTCTTGATAGACGCATCCAGCAGATGGTCTCATGTCTCATTATTATCAACTCTTAATGTAGCATTTGCAAAATTTCTGGCACAAATTATTAAATTAGGAGCACATTTTCCGGATTATACAGTTAAAAGAGTGAGACTTGATAATGCGGGTGAATTCACATCACATGCTTTTAATGATTATTGCATGTCCATTGAAATTATTGTTGAACTTCCAGTTGCACATGTACATACACAAAATGGTTTAGCTGAATCATTAATCAAACGTCTACAGCTAATTGCTAGACCATTAATAATGAGAACAAAACTCCCTGTGACTATTTGGGGCCATGTAATTTTACACGTTGGATCACTAATTCATATAAGACCAAGTGCAAACCACAAGTACTCTCCCATACAACTTGTCTCTGGCCAAGAGCCAAATATTTCCCATCTTAAAATTTTTGGATGTGCAGTATATGTTCCTATTGCAACACCACAACGCACAAAAATGGGACCTCAAAGAAGGTTGGGAATATATGTAGGATATGATACACCTTCTATCATAAGATATCTTGAACCTTTAACGGGTGATGTCTTTACAACTCGATTTGTTGATTGCCAATTTAAAGAGGAAATTTTCCCTGAGTTAGGGGGAGAAAACAAAATAAAAGAAAAGGATTTATCATGGTGTGCACCTTCATTATTGTATCTTGATCCTAGAACAAAACAATGTGAAACAAATGTTCAAAAATAATACATCTACAAGAAATTGCAAATCAGTTGCCTGATGCATTTACTGATACACAAAAAGTAACTAAATCTCATATACCCGCTGTTAATGCTCCAGCTCGAGTTGAAATTCCAAACAAGCAAAGGAATAATAATATAGCTATTGAATCCCAGAAACGTTTAAAACGTGGGAGGCCAGTCGGTTCAAAGGATAAACATCCTCGAAAAAGAAAAGCTCCTGAAAAGGAAATTGACCATAAAGAAAATAATATAGAAACCTTCCCTCAGGAAGGAGTGAATGAAAAAACTTTCCCTCAGGAATGAGTGAATGAAAAAACCTTCCCTCAGGAAGGAGTGAATGAAAAAACCTTCCCTCAGGAAGAAGTAAATGATTCCAATAAAGAATTGTCGATCAATTATGGTCATACACATATATTATGGAACCGAGATGAGATAGAAAATAATGATATATTTTCTTATTCTGTGGCAAGTGAGATTATGAGTGGAGATGATACTCCTGAGCCAAAATCAGTAAATGATTGTCAAAATCGACATGACTGGGATAAATGGAAAGATGCTATGCAAGTTGAATTAAATTCTCTTAACAAAAGAAAGGTTTTTGGACCCATTATTCTTATACCTAAGGCAGTAAAGCCTGTAGGGTATAGATGGGTTTTCGTAAGAAAACGAAATGAGAAAAATGAAATTACAAGATATAAAGCAAGACTTGTAGCTCAAGGTTTTTCTCAAAGGCCGGGAATTGATTATGAGGAAACATATTCCCTTGTTATGGATGCAATCACTTTCAGATATTTAATCAGCTTAGCAGTTTCTAAAAATTTAGAAATGCGCCTTATGGATGTTGTTACAGCTTATTTATATGGATCACTTTATAATGATATCTATATGAAAATCCCAGAAGGGTTTAAAATCCCAGAGGCATCAAATTCAAATCCTAAAGAAATGTATTCAATCAAATTGCAAAGATCTTTATATGGCTTGAAACAATCTGGGAGAATGTGGTATAACCGTTTGAATGAATATTTGATAAGTAAAGGTTATACAAATAATCTTATTTGTCCATGTGTATTTATTAAAAGGACAACATCAGGATATGTGATAATAGCTGTATATGTTGATGATCTAAACATAATTGGGACGCATAAAGAAATTCATGAAACAATTATTCTTTTAAAGAAAGAATTCGAAATGAAAGACCTTGGAAAAACCAAATTTTGTCTTGGTTTACAGATTGAGCATATGCATAATGGAATACTTGTGCATCAATCAACTTATACTGAAAAACTCTTAAAGCATTTCAATATGGACAAAGCAAATCCTTTGAGCACCCCGATGGTTGTTAGATCACTCAATATTGATAATGATCCATTTCGCCCTTGCGAAGATAGTGAAGAGGTTCTTGGTCCAGAGATGCCATACCTCAGTGCTATTGGAGCACTTATGTATCTTACTAACTGTATGAGGCCTGACATTTCATTTGCTGTTGATTTGTTAGCAAGATTTAGTACAACTCCCACTAAAAGGCATTGGAATGGGATTAAACATATTTTTCGATATCTTCGAGGTACTGTTGATTTAGGCTTATTTTATCCTAATGATTCAAAAGAAGGGTTAGTTGGTTATGCAGATGCAGGTTATTTATCTGATCCCCATAAAGCAAAATCTCAAACTGGATACGTATTTAAGAATGGAGGAACTGCAATTTCATGGCGTTCTCAGAAACAAACACTTGTTGCAACATCCTCAAATCATGCTGAAGTAATTGCACTACATGAAGCTTCAAGAGAATGTGTATGGCTAAGATCTTTGACACAACACATACTAACATCTTGTGGACTAGAGAAAGATGTAAATCCAACTCCAATCTACGAAGACAATGCAGCTTGTGTCTCACAGATGAAAGAAAGGTATATCAAAAGTAACAGAACAAAACATATACCTCCAAGATTCTTTGAATATACTCGGGACCTTATTAAAGACAAACATGTTGAGATGAGATATGTCCAATCCAGCAACAACTCAGCTGATCTTTTCACAAAAGCACTCCCTACAACAACTTTCAGGAAACACGTTCATGACATTGGCATGCGTCATGTACATAGAATGTAACACGTTACAAATTGTAAAATGAGGGGGAGTACTATACAAGTTGCACTCTTTTTCCCTTCACTACGTTTTATCCCATTGGGTTTTCTTAGTAATGTTTTTAATGAGGCAACATACATGATCCAGAAATATCAGGAGAAGACTATACACTGCACTCTTTTTCCCTTAGCTACGTTTTTGTCCCACTGGGTTTTCCTAGCAAGGTTTTTAACGAGGCAGTATTCCATAGTTAAACCCCAAAGTTGAAAATTGTCACCCAACTTGGAACATATGGATTATTGATCAAGTGAATGGTGATAATATGTCTGAGGGGGAGTGTTATGAATTATTGAAAACAGACAATAATATATCACATTCCAAATAGTAATTTGATTGTATATATATGTATGCATATGATATCGATCATTCAGAGATAATAGAAGAAGAAAATTCTTTGCAAACATATGAGCCCTTTTTGTTTGATCAGTTGTACACAAGAGTAATTCTATTTTTCACAGTGGTTTTATAACAAGATTTTAATATTTACCATTTTACCACTAAAATTAATTAAAAAAACCCAACAATTGTAAAATTACACATTTGTTTTCTCTTCATTTCAACTTGACACATAAATTTTTTTTTTTCGTAGCGAAGAAAGAAATGACTTTCATCCGGTTTGTTGGTATTTTTTATTTCTCAAAAACACTCGAAAGCATTTTAGGGTTTTCTTTGCAAGATCAAGGGTTTAGGATTCAAATTTCATATCTGAAACCCCTATGTATGCACTGCTGCTACGTCACAATCAATCATCATCCCTGGTATATTTCCATCTCCCTCATCCTCAATTCCCTACCAATGTTGTTTAATTTCATCTTTAGAACAATTTCAACCCCTGCAAGACCTTATTATATCTATCAACAACTCTGTTGTCATGGCTTCCTATCATCATCATCTTCCCACCAATCGTCCTTTTTTACAACCAAATCTTCAAATCAACACTCATTCACAGTCATGTACCTCATAACTTCATGTGGGGTTTCTCCAGAATCCGCGATTTCAGCCTCCAAACATCTTAATTTATCAAAATCCCCAAATTTTGCAGACTCTGTTCTTGCCTTTTTAAAGAAGCAAGGTTTCACCAAATCCCAAGTTTCAAAGGTAATCTGTAGGCACCCCAGAATCTTATTATGTGATCCTGAAAAGACCCTTTTGCCCAAATTTCAAATTTTGAAATCTATAGGTCTTTCAAGAACTGATCTTAATGCAATTGTGACTGCTACACCACAAGCTATTATGCGCTCAAAGTTTAAAGATACAGCCCCGCCATGTGTTGATTACTTGAGAACTGTTTTAGGGTCACGTGATTTAGTTATTAGTGCCATTAAGCGCTTCCCGCTAGCGTTAACGTATGATTTACAAGTGTATGCTGCCGAAAATATTCAAATGCTGTTAGAAGTAGGGGTTTCTTATTCAACAATACAAGCTGTGTTGGCACGACAGCCCCAAACTTTCTTTACATCCGCGGATACGTTTAGAAAAGTTGTTAAGGATGTGATGGAGATGGGGTGTAACCCTAAGAAAGTTAGGTTTCTTATGGCAATTCATGCTCTTCGGTCTATGAGCAAATCGACGTGGGGTAAGAAACTGGCGATTTATAAGAAGTGGGGTTGGTCTAAAGATGAGATTTTTATCGCTTTTGAGCGATATCCGGGGTTAATGATGTCTTCAGAGGATAAAATTGTGCGAATGTTGGATTTTCTTGTGAATACGATGGGTTGGGAAATGAGTTATATTGTTCAGCGGCCAATAGTCATTTGTTTTAGTTTAGAGAAGAGGGTTCTTCCTAGGTGTTTGGTTTATCAGTATGTAGCGGAGAAAGGGTTGATCAAGGAAAATGAGGATTTTTGCTTTACCAAGTGGTTGATGTACTCGGAAACGAAGTTTCTCCAATGGGTTGTGAAGAGGTATGAAGATGAAGCCCCTGAAATATTGAAACTGTATCGGAAGCATTTGAATGAGGCAAATGGTTCGAGTACTTCCATTCTTCGAAAAAGAGATGTAATTTGAGTTTTGATATGAATTAACAAATGTTTCTGTAATCCACATTGTCATTGGCTTTTGTAACACTGTCTTTATGAAGTTACTGGTTTATTTCAAGTGATTCATAGATTCAACAAAGCCCTTTTGGGAATTTTTTATCTTCTTAGTTTCATAGATCTTTTAAGCACTCAATATGCTGCTGGTATTTGATTTTATAGGGCTTCTAAAATCTCTGGATTGCTGCTGCATACATTAGTACATTCAAGGCAATCATGTGTTAGCATAATACAGTTAACTATTTTTGTAGTGGGTTCATCTTTTAGTCCTTTCAGCTAGATTACTTAATTAGCTTGTATATTTATTTGCATTTCTTTGTTTTCATTGTATGCACTTTTCAGTATAATAGAACCCTATTGTTTTTCCTATCTACATGTTTATGGATTAACATCTAGTACATATTAGATAGTTATCGAACTCCAGATGTTTTTTATAAACGATTCTATAATATATATCATTTATAGCAGGGGTGCTAAAAGTGTCATGTTTGCGGGTTGACATGTTGAACCTGAAAATTTTGCATGAGATCGAACACCATACATTTATTCACAAGTTGACACAAATGACTTATATAAACAATATTTTACTTTCTTTTATTTTTCGTTTATTCATATTTTAAAATTACAAATTTAAAACCAAAAATACCAATGTATATCAAACCAGTTAACTTGATTTCTCTATTTAACTAATAAATTTTGACATAAAGTATCTAGGCATTCGAGTTAATGTCACAAAATACGTTAAGACTTGAGTGTTATGGCTAATGCCCTTGTGCAGCTCAGCCCAAAAGAGCGTGAAAGACCGCTTCCATGGCCCATGGGGTGTGAATAGCGTGAGTGCGGCCTCGAGTGTTGGTCTGGAATGTTAGCATTGAGTGTTGTACGGTATAAAACAACCTTTGAACACATAGTAGTCTCTCATATCGACGACCACTATTGAGGTTTGAAAGTAGGGGTGGATGAGACATGACCGGGGAAATGTTTGGGTTGACGAGTATGGTCACAAGAACGAATGACAAATAGATGAGAAGGTCGGATATGTAGTCTGTTAGATGTAGGAGGTGAGGTTGGGGTTGGTGGTGGTGAAGAGTGTGGGCGTGGAGATGGTGTCATATAAAAAGAAGGTGGAAGAGAGAGGGGATGTGGTGCTAGTAGTAGTAGTAGTGAGAGGGAGTAGCAAAAGTAATATCAGTAGTAGCTCCTATAGGAATAGCAAGAAGAGAGAAATAACATAAAGGATGATCAATAGTAGTAGAGGATTCAAGAGTATTAGTGGACACGGAATGTAGAAGATAGTCTCATGTCGAAAAATGTAGATGCGGAGTGTATGAGGATCATAAAGGATATATCTATGATGGTTATGGTTATACCCAAGAAATATACAAGATATAGAATTGGGTGGGAATCTATCTCGTCGGATATTCTCAAGAAATGAATATCAAAGGCACTGAAAGCCAAAGGGTGCGTAGTTTGGTAGAAGAAAATAGGTTCTCAATTGAGTTCTTAAACTGACGAAACAACTTAAGGGCTTTGGACAAGTGAGTCAACATATACATTTGTTAATAAACTAGTTTTTGCTCCGACCGCGTTGCGGGGCAATAAGCCGAATATTTCTCTTTCATAACATGTATGTCTGTACAGAGGGCAAACTCGTAATTATATTTTGAACTAGAGGCGAAATTATAATTTTAAACTGAGAACAAAATCATAATTTTGAGCTAGGGGGGAAAACATAAATTTATTTTGAACTGTGAGCAAAAACGTAATTTTGAGCTAAGGAAAGAATCGTAATTTTGAGCTAAGGAAAGAATCGTAATTTTGAGCTAGAGGAAAAAACATTTTATTTTGAACTGGGGGCAAAAACGTAATTGTAAACGTAGGGCAAAACCGTAATTTTAAATTGGGAACAAAACTAAAAATGAGTTTTTGAACCGAGAGCAAAAGCGTAATTTTGAGCTAAGGGCAAAATTATAATTTTATTTTGAGTAGGGGGGCAATAATGTAATTTTAAATGAAGGACGAAAGCGTAATTTTAAACAGGGAATAAAGTTTAAATAAAAAATGAGTTTGTCAAATAAGGAAGTGCCAGGCAAGCTGCCTGGCACTATTCCCTCAACTTGAAAATACTTGAACTGTGGGCAAAAACGTAATTTTGAGCTGAGGGCAGAATTGTAATTTTGAGCTAGAGGAAAAAACAACATTTTATTTTGAGCTGGGGGCAAAAACGTAATTTTAAACGGAGGGTGAAACCGTAATTTTAAACGGAGGGCGAAACCGTAATTTTAAACTGGGAACAAAATAAAAAAGAGTTTTAAACTGAAAATAAAATTAAATTAAAAATTGTCCAATAGGTGTGTGGCACTATTCCCCTAAGTTGGTTTTTGTATATGTGCTAGTTTTTGCCCCGCCTGCGTTGCGGGGCAATAAGCCGAATATTTCTCTCTCATAACATGTATGTCTGTACAGATGGCAAAATCGTAATCATAATTTTGAGCTAGGGGGGAAACATAATTTTTTTGAACTGTAATTTTGAGCTGAGGGCAGAATCGTAATTTTCAGCTAGAGGAAAAAACAACATTTTATTTTGAACTGGGGGTAAAAACGTAATTTTAAACGGAGGGCGAAACTGTAATTTTAAACTGGGAACAAAATAAAAAATGAGTTTTTGAATCGAGGACAAAAGCGTAATTTTGAGTTAGGGGCAAAATTATAATTTTATTTTGAGCTGTGGGTAAAAACGTAATTTTAAACGAAGGATGAAAGCGTAATTTTAAACTAGGAATAAAATTAAATTAAAAATGGTTTGTTCCAATAGGGAAGTGTCAGACAAGCTGCCTGGCACTATTCCCTCAACTTGAAAATACTTGAACTGTGGGTAAAAAAGTTATTTTGAGCTGAGGGCAGAATCGTAATTACAGCATTTTATTTTGAACTGGGGGCAAAAACGTAATTTTAAATTAAGGGCGAAACCGTAATTTTAAACTGGGAACAAAATAAAAAATGAGTTTTTGACCTGAGGGCAAAAGCGTAATTTTGAGCTAGGGGAAAAATTATAATTTTATTTTATTTTGGGGGCAAAAACGCAATTTTAAATGAAGGACAAAACCGTAATTTTAAACTGTGAATAAAATTAAATTAAAAATGAGTTGGTACAATAGAGAAGTGCCACCTGACACTATTCCTTCAAGTTGGAAAATGTTTGTCTGGACTATTCCCTGAAGTTGGAAAATGTATATGTAGGTAATGTATAGCAGTATAGGTAGGAAATGTGACAATATAAATGATAATTGAAATATTCTACCCGTGAGGTCCCATACGTCATTGAAGATAGTCTTGGGGCGTGAATCGCTCGATAGCATTAGGGTTTTCTTTGCAAGATCAAGGGTTTTAGGATTCAAAGTTCATCTCTCATGCTGCTACATCACAAATCAATCATCATCCCTGGTAAATTTCCATCTCCCTCATCCTCAATTCCCTACCAATGTTGTTTAATTTCATCTTTAGAACAATAATAACCCCTGCAAAATCTTCCTACAAATTGCCCCAATTTACAACCAAAACTTCAAATCCACACTCATTTACAGTCACATACCTCATCACTTCATGTGGGGTCTCTCCAGAATCCGCAATTTCAGCCTCCAAACGTCTTGATTTATCAAAATCCCCAAATTTTGCAGACTCTGTTCTTGCCTTTTTAAACAACCAAGGTTTCACCATATCTCAAGTTTCAAAGGTAATCTGTAGGTACCCCAGAATCTTATTATGTGATCCTGAAAAGACCTTTTTGCCCAATTTTCAAATTTTGGAAAATATAGGTCTTTCAAGAACTGATCTCAATGCCATTGTGACTGCTAGACCAAAAGCTATATTGCACACAAAGGTTCAAGATACAGCCTTACCTAGTGTTGATTACTTGAGAACTGTTTTAGGGTCAGATGATCTAGTTATTACTGCCATTAAGCGGTTCCCACTAGCGTTAACGTATGATTTACAAGTCTATGCTGCGGAAAATGTTCGAATGTTGTTAGAAGTAGGGGCTCCTGATGCAACTATACGAGCTTTTCTGGCACGGCAGCCCCGAACTTTCTTTACGTCTGCGGATAGGTTTAGAAAAGTTGTTAGGGATGTGATGGAGATGGGGTTTGACCCTTCGAAATATAGGTTTCTTTGGGCGATTCATGCTATTCGGGCTATGAGCAAATTGACATGGGATAAGAAACTGGAGATTTATAAGAAGTGGGGTTGGTCAAAAGACGAGATTTTTATTGCGTTTGAGCGGTGTCCGGGGTGTATGATGGCTTCGACGGATAAAATTGCACGAATGTTGGATTTTCTTGTGAATACGATGGGTTGGGAAAGCAGTTATATCGTTCAGTGGCCGATAGTCATTAGTTTTAGCTTAGAGAAGAGGGTTATTCCTAGGTGTTTGGTTTATCAGTATGTAGCGGAGAAAGGGTTGGTTGAGGAACAAGAGGATTTTTGCTTTACAAAGTGGTTGATGTACTCGGAAAAGAAGTTTCTTAAATGGGTTGTGAAGAGGTATGAAGACGAAGCCCCTGAAATATTGAAACTGTATCGAAAGCATTTGAATGAGGCAAATGGGTCGACCACTTCCATTCTTCGAAAAAGAGATGTAATTTGACTCTTGGGATGATCATTTTTTGACCAGTTTTGATGAGAGTTAACATATTCTTATTTGGTTTTATTAAGCCATGTCTTTCATGTTTATTCATAGATTCAACAAAACCCTTTTGAGGGTTTATAATCTTCTTAGTTTCATGGATCTTTTAAGCACCCAAACTGCTGTTGTGCAACTTCAAGGATACAGCAAACCCCTTTTGTGTTATTGTTTTATATCATTTCTGTTAGGAGGTTTCATTTGAAACAATTCACAACTTCAAATAACCAAGGGGCTATATCCAACTTTATCACATTTCAGGAGTGTTTGGGATTGCTTTCAACTTCTCCTTTTTGAAAAAAGTCACAAATTTTAACCTTTCTTTTTCTTCTTTTCAAACCATAAAAACTCCTTCTCAAGTGCATATCCAAACATTACAAAAATGACTTGTATACTTTTAAGAAGTCAATAAGTTAAAAGGTGCTCAAAATAAGCAATCCCAAACACCCACTCAACCGTCAGAAGTTGACTGAACTCCACTTGTGCCGAAGCTACACATGACCAGAGTTGACGCATCAGAATCAATCCACCCTTTCATTCCTAGAGATCTTATTCTACCGGGTTATGTACCAATTATACTCTCTCAATCCACCATTCTCCGTGTTTAAGGCTGCGCTTCAATTCTAGTCGTCTCCTTCGTTTGGATCCTCGCCGGGCGGTAATCAATTCAATTACGATAGTTTTGCTCTAAATCTCTAGTGTAATTGTTATTACACTGCTTAATTTGTCCAAAGAAAATCATACACGTGAATTCTAGTCGTCTCCTTCGTTTGGATCCTCGCCGGGCGGTAATCAATTCAATTACGATAGTTTTGCTCTAAATCTCTAGTGTAATTACTGCTTAATTTGTCCAAAGAAAATCATACACGTGGACCAGGGGGCGTAATTTTCATCTGATAAGAGAACTAATAAAGTCGTGACACGTGGACCCAAAACCGACCTGGTTAATGTACTGTTCACCAGAATGAGGATTTTTTTCATGTATTAATTTGTTGATGTTTTACAGGTATGCTATAGCCACATGAAAATCATAGTCACTTGCTTCAAATAGCTATTGCTACTATTTCTATTACGTGATTATGAATTCGTTTTGGGTTTGGATAACCCTCTCTCATTGTGATCCGATCATGGAGGAAGATATGTGCGGCAGTACTGATACACGACCAGAAAAAGACCAAAACCCGTTAAAAAGACCAAAGGTTTTTTTTTTTTTTTTTTTTTTGCTTGGAAAAGGAACATGAGTGCTAACTTACCTTGGCTCATTTGTTTAATTTGAAGCTTGTTTTGTTTAAGTTATTGACTATTAAGGAACCCCAAATACCAACATCTGCACTCCACATCAACATGTCTTTCTACAAACATTTCTTGGAGTATGTTTAACCATATTATTATTATACTTGACAAGTTAACATAAGAATAATTTTAATATCATGCTTTATATATATAGCAATTTAACACTAACAGTTATGTATACTCTCCTACCATTAACAAAATAACCTTTTGCAACTTGCAAGACATTGTAGCGAGTAGGAACTCCTCAAGACTTAAAACACTAATAGCAGCAATAAGAAGAAAGGCGAATGGTAGAACTAAGATGAAAGGTACTGATATTGGCAAAATCGATGATATATCGGTCCAATATCGGTCAATATCGCCGATAATATCGGTATTGATATTTTGACCGCTATTATGCACCGATATCTCACCAGGAGACCGATAACCGATATATCAGCCATATATTGGCACATAAAAGAAGAGATCTTATAGCCATTAACAATTTTATCTCACAATTCATGTAAGGTACCGTGAACTGTGGAATTCATGGTTATCGAATGCCACATCGATTCAAAGAAACATACTAGTTGAAGATATCATGGGTCGATCAAAATTTCACAAATGAAAACCCTCACAAATTACATATCAATATCTTCAAAAATCAGAGGGTCATCATATATGCATGCACACACACAACTTTTATCCCAACTCGGACACATGTCTATTGTTTATATGAGCGCTAATAAACGGGTCAAGATTCCCACTTAAAACGAAATTCGGGTCAGCCAGCTGAATCCCAGTTTTTACATCTTGAACAAGCTTGTATGGGTGAAACACATACCTTCTCGATTCTTGGTGCCAATGGTCAATAACACTGTCCTTATTTATATTGGTAATACTGGAGACTCCTTGATCATTTAATATTACTAGCAGCTTCGCCTTCAACCGATTAAGCGCTTTCATTTTGTTTGAAAATTGGTTCCTCTCCCCTATACCATTTTTTACACAAGACATGTTGGTTAATGGCTACATGTTAAACATGAACGAACAAAACAGGTTCCGAAGATTTGAACTACCTGATGAGTGAACCGTCAAGCCGGTTGGAGAGTGTTGGATTTGAACTATTGACCCTCTTCGACCTCGACCATTTTCACATAACAGGACGTAGTTGATCTTCAAGTCTTTCTCATCAACGTTTAACTCCGGAGTTTCTTCAAGAAACAAAGGTACAACATCAACAGCAGCTGAGCTAACCTAAAGAGCAAAACAACAATGAGAACACCAGCTAAATTTTGGTGCTAGCCTGCAAAATAGGGATGAGCTTTTTTTCCCAAATACGCGTACCGTACCCGTGCCCATACCTGTACCCATACCGATTTTAGGTATTCAGTACATGTATCGGTACCCAGTTTTATGGATTTCGGCACCCGGTACTGTACCAATCCCATCCCTACTGCAAAATACTAAAGTGAAAACACGTATATGAGTAGGGATGAGTAATATATGTACAAGCCATACCTCAGATAAGGATTCGGGATGAGAGGTTATCATTCGGTGAGTACCCTTTTCCCCTAAAAAGTAACCGTAAGCATACTTTTGTTCAAACTCGATAATAACCGACTTGATACCCCCTTCGGCTTTTGACCGACATCGTTTCTCAACTATTCTTCCCTTTAGACCTTGCTTCTTAGCCCATTTCATGTACATTCCAACAAGTTGTTCTGCCCATATCTGGTTAATAGTCTCATTGTGTTAATAAGAAACAAGAGTTTAGAGTATTTTGGAAAAGAGAAAATAATGAGAAAATATGATTTATCAACCTCCGATCGAACGCCTTCGGATCCCGCTTCTATTATGATGCAAGCCCCCTCAAATTCATATTTTCCTTTAAGAAGTTTGGACATTTCGTACTTGTTTAAAAACTTGCTCACATCTACGGATGTGGTATATGCTTGCTTAAGAAGTGCGTAATTTATGATGTCCATCTCAGCTAACTCTGTGATTAGTTTAGCTTCTTCAACCTACATAAAATCAGAGTAGGGTTCAATAAAAGCATTTGGTTGTTTAAACTCAAGATAAAAAGTTGAAGATAGTAGATAGTCATCGAACACTGCCCATGACTGCTCAAATTCGGGCTGCAAAGGAACTGAATGAATACGAACAAGACCTTGTTCATGTTAGTTTGTTAAGAAATATATGTGTTCACGAACACTTACCGAACGAGATTTTATGTTCGCGTTTGTTTGTTAAGGAAATGAACTTGTTCGTGTTCGTTTGTGTTTGTTTGTTAACTTTAGGCAACGAACGAAAACCGAATGTTCATGAACACAAATGGAAAGTAGCGAACGCAAACAAGCTTTCATGAACAAAATATTTAATACACTGACACTTAATAAATATTTTATTTTTCGGAATTTTGAAGTGTTTAAATAAAATATAAAAACGAAAAAAACACTAATGAACTATCTAACACGGTTCCGAACATTCACGAACATAAATGAACGAACGCAGCCTTTGTTCATGTTCGTTCATTTAACTAAATGAAAGGAATTTCTTGTTCGTGTTTGTTTAATAAACGAACAAACGAACACAAACGAACTTCCCGCCGAACATTTGGTTTGTTTGCAGCCCTATGCACAATAATGGTGAGATTCATCGAACACATGCACATCCAAACACACCTTGAATTCGGCTTCTTAATCTATTACGTTATAAAGTTAAAACGCCTACTCGATTGCTAGTAAGATATTAAAGGTAACATGTAAATAACTTCACCTTATATGTAAGGTCTTTAAGAGCATCAACCACCTTAGCACTATCAGCCAACTTGATCAGGACATCACTAGACTTAGCTAAATCATCCCACAAATCATATTCCCGAATCATCTCTTCCTGTTTGATCCGTCGCGCTTCTTCAAACTCTAACGCGGTTAGACCCACCACCTCCGCACGATTAACAGAATCTTCTATCTTCTTTCTCAGTGAAAACATACCTACACAAACCACAACACCACCAAAAACAGTTACCAAACATTACATCTTTTCACAATCCTGATATATGCAACAAAGGTGTAAAACAATCAATCCAACATCTGATATTGATATGAATTCTTTACATTCTGACTAAAATTTCGATGTATAATATAGGGAAAATTACCAAAGTAGTCAAAGTTGACTAAAAAAATTCAAAAATGGATACGGCATTTTAGCCTTCACCAAAGTAAACACCCCTCATTGCGTCCAATCAGAAGCCGCCACATCAGCTTCGTTGGCTAGGATTTAGCTTACGCTTTTTGGTAAAAAAAAAACGCCGGCTAAGGGGCTGTTTGGCAACATCTGAATGGTTAAGTGCTAAACCAGTAAGAGGTCTGAACCATTAAGTGCTGAACCAGTAAGAGGTCTGAACCATTAAGTGCTGAACCAGTAAGAGGTATGAACCATTAAGAGCCTGTATAATGCTTAACCGTTCAGAGGCAAATGTCTGACCAATTCAGATTAGAGGTCTTAACCATTCAGACTCTGTATAAATCTTAACCTTTCAGAGGCAAATGTCTGAACCATTCAGACATCTGCTCGTGAAACAAATAGTCTGAATCATTAAGTGCTGAATCAATAAGAGACTAAGAGGTCTGAACCATTAAGAGCCTCATTAAGAGGTAAACAAACAGCCTCTAAGCCCGCAATTACTTTGGTAAACGCTAAATTACATGTCTATTTTTGAATTTTTTCGGTCTAACTTTGAATATTTTAGTAATTTTCCCCATACTTTAACACCAACATTATCCCATTTTGTAACTTTTAATTTTAAGCATTTTATTATATCATTGACAAAAACAACCAATTACAACAAAAGTGGCAAGTAAATGGGCAACAAGCCGCGCCGTAAACACAAAGCTATGAGTTTAAACGGTCGAGAAATTACTATGCGCGTACGACTAGGAAACCAAATGTATCAAAAGCAAAAGAAAAATACTCTTTTTGTACCACATATTATTAATTAAAGTTAACTAATTTTGTACCACTATTTTGCAACTCATACTACTACATTGGTAGCTTCATACACATACACACACCTCATGCTCTATTTATTTCTTTCCTGGGTGTTTTGGAGCCGAGGGTCTCTCTGGAAGCAGCCTCTCTATCCCTAGGGGTAGAGGTAAGGTGTGCCTACATCCCACCCTCCCCAGACCCTACAAATAGCTTTTGCTATCTGTGGGATTTTACTGGGTATGATTGATTGATTGAATTTGGTACAATTTTCACCAGAAGTTCAAAACCCACACCAATTTTCATACAATATAACTATTAATTAGTAGGTTTTAATAATAAAAACAGACCGAGTTGTTTGTAGGAATTGCTGGTGTGTATATCCATCGGTTGAGAAGAAGCTGCAGCTAGAAGTAGCAGGCGACGGTGGTTTCTTATTCCGGCGATGTAACTCCGGCGACTACAACCGTTGTAACGGTGGAAGTGTGCAGTTTCAGCCGCCATTTTTGGGTGAAATTAGAGGGTTTTGATTTTCGGATAATTGACCGTGATTTTTAATTTTATTTTCTGACAAATTGTGACATGCTTGCTTTCAGGATTTTTTGTGCTCACGGATGTATTGGGTTTTTAAAAATTTAATTTTTTATTCTCTCGTTATTTTTGTTTCGAGATTAAACAAATTTTAACTTTAGATTTTATTTATTAAAAAAGTTTAGGTAAAATGTATTTTTCTAGTTTATTGCTAACGGAGTTAAGCATGTGTGTGTAGTATATTAGTTTTTACTAGTATTAAGCCCATGCGTTGCAGCGTTTGTTGTAAAACCGTGTCAAGTAGTATCAATGCTATACCATTGTTAGTGACCGCCAACACCGAAAAAGCTCGTAAAAACAAAATAAATAAAACAGGCTAAAATAACGTCGCGCGAAACCAAACGTAAAATCTTTGAATCACGCACGCTTGTTGCAAAGAAATTAAAACGACACGTAAAACATAGAAAAAAATAACTAAGTCAATTCAGGACTTGGTGTTGCGACGAACTTGTCAAACAGAGAAAAATAGATGTGTTGCGACGGGCCAATCAAACAGGAAAAAGTATACGAAAAAATGTTGAACCCCACACACACGTTGCGGTGCGTTAACCACAAAATTTTGAACGAAACAAAAAACTTGGGAAATGTGAAATATATGGTGAGCCAAAATTGAAAATAAAAAGAGTTGTTGTTAAATTGCTAAAGATGAAAAACTTTGGGTTAAAAGTAAATATGCAAAGGGTCTAAATTGCAAAAGAAGAAAATTTTTGGGTTAGAAATGAAAAAAGAAAAAAAAACATTATACATGAAATGAGATACAACACCGTAAATTACAAAAAAAAAAAGTTAAACAAAATTTGTAAAGCTTGAATAAACTCTTATATATTAATAGAGTAAACTCTAGTTAGGGGAAGATTCATTTAAAAAGAAAATTAAATTAAGAAGAAAAAGAACAAATGATACAAATGTAAAACATTAAATAGTTTTTCTGTCAACTCATTTATTATTAGGGTAAATTACACTTTTCGTCCTTTATTTTTATATCGGATTGCAATAGATAACCTTTAACTTTAATAATTACAGTCACGGTCCTTTTTTTAGAAAAACCATTACACCTTACGTCCTTTGCCCATAACCTGGTTAAAATTTTCAGTTAAATATGACATGTGCAAGGCACATGAGGGTACTTATGTAATTTTACTCATTTATCTAAAATAATTTATTAATAAAACAAATCAAATTGAAAATGAAAACCCCTATCTCTCTACTCTCTAAATCCGAACCCAGATCATGAATCACGATTTGAAAAACATAGAAATACAGTGCTAAAATTTGTTTCAGAATCACAATTTGTGTCAATTTTGTGCTGAATCTGATTAAGAATGAATGGGATAATAGCAGCAATAGATAATGGTTCATCAACAACCAAACCATATCCGATTTTGGTGTTAATTTTGCTCTCCAAAAGGTACCGTGTTTCATCATCATGAATTGTAAATCATAGGTGGTTACTAATTGAATGGTTCATCAACAACCAAACACATATCGACTCCATTTCTAGGGTTTCCCTGCCTCCAAAAATCTTCACTCTGCAGCAGTGCAATCAACAAACAAGGAAGATGATGATTTTGCCAGCATGAAATACCCCACCGCCGTCAACGGAGTCATCTCGGTCATCCCTCCTTCCCTAATTCCGGTTGACGATTCGATAAACACCGTTACCGGAATCGGAAAATGAAATACCCCACCGCCATCAACGGAGTCATCTCGGTCCTCCTTCCTTCCCTAATTCCGGTTGACGATTCGATAAACACCGTCACCGGAATCGGAATTCGCAAATCTGAAGAATCTTGCCATCAAATATAGGGATGATTTGATACGATTAGGACTTGACTGCTTGCTGTAATTTGAGAGGAGTGAAGAACAGGGACGAAGTGTGACCTAATTGCTAAAGACCTAATCTTCATCGATACCGTCATCCCGTTCGGCAACAGGGTTTTCAACTTGTAAACCCTCCGTGAACCACCGGAAACAGTGTTCCGGCTACTTCCTCCACCGGTAACCGGCGTTCGCTGTTAAATCGCCATATGTAACTGTCATTTGAGATAAGAAAGACAGAACTGGACTGAGATTTGAGATGAACTGAGATGAGAAAGAACTGATGAACTGAGATTTGAGATGAGATTTGAGAAAGGGTTTTTATTTGTTTAAGTATATTATTAAACACACTGGTTAAATTACAAATGTACCCTCATGTGCCTTGCACATGTCATATTTAACTGAAAATTTTAACCAGGTTATGGGTAAAGGACGTAAGTTGTAATGGTTTTTCTAAAAAAAGGACTATGACTGTAATTATTAAAGTTAAAGGTTATCCATTGCACTTCGATACAAGCATAAAGGACGAAAAGTGTAATTTATCCTTATTATTATATATGACTAACTAATTAATCATAAACACTATCATCCTTCACACTTAAATTTTTGCTTACACGCATCATGACTAACTAATTAATCATAAACACTATCATATCCTCACACTTAAATTTTTGCTTACACGCATCAAAATTTATCCTACACAGCTTGTAAATCATCATACACATCTCGTAATTTATACTACACTTTAAATTATATATTTTTTCTTTTTTTGAAAATATGTTTTTTTTTTTAAATAAGTTATAAATTTAATGTAGTTAGCTATTAAAAAGAAGACTACCAATTAATGATCCATCTAAGTTTACCAATATACTCTTACACTAATATTAAATGCAAAAATTAAATGAAGTAAAACGAATCATTCTTAGGGGGGAGGGGGTCGTGCGTTATACCATCACGGAAACCATTTTCAACGCGTGATAGGATGTTTTTTCCACCCCCACAACAAAGTTCCACGCGTTATATTTTCCACGAAATCGATTTTCGTTATTTTCTTCACGCGTTATTGTTTTGTTTTGTGAGTGTAATTGTTGGTTGGGGGGAAATTGTTAGGTATGGTGGTGAGTGATGACCACCCCCACTAAAAAAAATTGTGAGTGATGGAAAAATGGTTGCTGACATGGCGGAACATGATTGGATGTTATGAGTGATGGAAAAATGGTCACTAGTGACCACCCCCTCACCTTATTGGTTAATATTTCTTCTTTTTTATTCTTACAAAAAAATTCTTCTCATTTGAACTCTTCACACTCAAGTAAATGATTAAATACTTAGTTATTATCTGCATAATAATGGTTTCAATTTTTTTTTATTCTTTGATTAGTTTAATATTTGTGAATTAATTCTTTTCATATTAAAAGATTGAAGGAGAAAATGTCATGTACCATTAATTAGACCGTGGGGTATAGTGGGTCTTGGGTTGGGCATTTGGTGACACGTGTAAAGGGAGCCAGCCCCACTGCCAGGTACGTGTCCGCGGGGTATGGCGGGGCGTGGGTTGGGTGCACCGCGTGGCATAAATGTTTTAAAAAAAATACAAAAAATTTAAAAAAAAAAACCTACAACTTCATTAAAATTTTAAAAATTACATAATCCTAAAAATTACATAACTTCTAAAAATTACAAAATAAAAAAACCTAAAGCGTTAAAAAAATTTCAAAAAGTTCGATCTTGTCGAACGCCTTCTTTTCCACGCTTCGAAACTCTATGTTTGCCACCGCCACCCGGTCCTCGTGGCTTAACTCGCCACCGGGAACCGCTTCGTAGTAAGCCTTGAAACGCTCGAGCTTGGGCCGTAGGTCGCACCATTTATGTTGGCACGCGTTGAGGTTGTGGCGGTCGTTACCGACGTTTTGTCGGTAGGCCGCGAATGCTTCCGCCCAATATTTTGTTTGGCCCGGTGGCCGCCCCTTCATAGCATCGACGACGCTAGTTACGAGTGTCATTTCTTCTTGACGGGTCCAGGATGCCATAGTGGTGTTCGGTTCGTGGGATGGGGGGGACCAGCGGGGTAGCGGGTTCAAGACAGTGGGTGTATTGGGTGGGGTTTTGGTTCGTGGGATAGGGGACCGGTGGGTTGGGGTTCCAATATATAGGACTTTGGGGACCCGGGTGGCGGTTATAGAAGATGGGGGGATGGGGGGACCATTTGAATTTCAAAATTTTAAACACCTGCCTGCCCACGTGGCGGGTGACCCAATGAGAACATGTCAGCTCGCTTCGCCATTCCGCCCCACGCCCGGCTTGAAACCCAAGCCCCAAGGGGCCACGCCCAAACCCAAGCCCACCCGGGGTGGTCACTTGGGCGTTTTACCCCAACCCACGCCCAAACCCCCGCCCCATACCCCACGGCCTTAAAGTTATTATTAATCTTAGATAAAGATAAATAATATCTATATAGTGAAGAGTTCAAATGAGAAAAAAATTTTGTTTTAAGAAAAAAGAAGAAATTTTAACCAATAATAATGCTTTATTTTACTTCATTTAATATAAGTATTTAATGTTACTATAAGAGCACATTGGTAAATCTACATATGTCATTAATTTGTAGTCTTCCTCTTTAATAGCTAACTACATTAATTAATTTGTAACTTATATTCAAAATATATATTTTTTCAAAAAAATAAAATAACTTAAAGTGTAGGATAAATTACGAGTTGTGTATGATAAATTACGAGTTGTATTGGATAAATTTCAACGTGTGGGATGAATTTCGAAATATGTAGGCTAACTTTTGATGTGTGTAGGCAAAAAAAAGTTAGTGTGGAGAATAATAGTCTTTATTACTAATTAATTAGTCAAAAATAATAATAAATGAGATAAGTGAAAAAAAAATTATTTAATGTTTTACAAAATTACCCTTTATTCTTTTTCTTCTAAATTAAGTTTTTATCTCAAATGAACCTTCCTCTATCTATATATTAGTTATTTATATTAAAAAAATATATATAACCAAATACAAATAAAATTTATGAGGTTGAATGAGAGAATGACACGTGACATTATTTAGAGTCTTTTATTATAAGTTAGATTAGATTAGATTAGATATACATATATTTATTCTTATAGTTTTATTTTATGTGATAAATTGTCTAATAACTTTTTCTTAAAAATACACACGTTTATAAGCGTCATCTACAATTATTTGTAAAACACATATACACAGTTATTTCCTAAAAATGCACGGTTCGATTTGGTTCGTTTTTTGAGTAAAACCAAAAGTTTGGTTTTCGGTTTTTAAAAACCAATTGGTTTCGGTTATTTCGGTTTTAGCAACGGTTTGTTTCGGTTTTTGAAAGTGAAGGGGTAAGGTCCCAAAAACCTCGTGATAAATATTCAGGACCGTACCACAACCTTATCTTTCAGCCCCTTTTTAACCTTGCGCGGCCGCGCACTGGCTCTACAAAGAGAGCTCAAGAGAAAGATAATAGACAAATACTCGGGCGCTAAAAATGAAATCATAAATCCTTGCGCCTTCTTCCATAAACAAAGGATGAAAATCCTAAGTTAAAACCTTTCCGCTTAAATAATACTCAGACTTGGGAATTATTTACTCAGCTGGCACCACACGATAAGGAGTCACACCAGATTATGGCAATAACCTTCTAGAAGACTCAATCGTGCAACACCAGACGGTAACAACCGTCTGGAACACATGTCGTCATCTCAGGCTTCCCTGAAATTAGGGGTGTTCAAGATCGGATAATCCGGTTTTCGGATATCCGAAAATCGGATATCCGAAATTTCGGATAGTGAAATTTTGACATCCGAACCCGAATCCGAGGATATCCAAAATTTCGGATTCGGGTTCGGATATCTAATCGGATATCCGAATAAAAAAACAAAAACAAAAAAATCATTTCATGAAAGCTAATACCAGATCTTATTCATGAATCATGATAACCATATAACAATTAACAAAGTTACACAGCTTTTCTTTACTAAAAGAGCAAAAGGTCGTCTGTAAACACCAATATTAAATCTAGAAGAGATATTATTTTTTGGGTTTTCTCAAAAAAACTCAACACAAGCTACAAACTGATTGTGTAATACAACTTGCAATAAATCAAGAAAATTGAGGGAATCAAAGTGTTTACAAGAGAACAAACAATAAGGAAGAACCTGAAGTGAACAACCTGCAAATTAATCAAGAAAAATGTGCCTTTGGGGGCGACGGTGACCGGAGACCAGAAAGGGGGTGACGGCGGCCGGCAATGGAGGTCGAGTGGATGACATACAACATTCCGATTGAGAGAGGAGGGGGTTGGGGCTTGGGAGCGTGACCGAACAACAATGACAAAACCCTAATTCTTGAATTGTGTGGCGTGCGTGTAAACTGGACAAGAGTGATATACATATAACATATATTTTTATTTTTATTTTTTTTTTAGTTTTCGGATATCGGATAATCCGATTATCCGAATTATTTGAGAAATCACATCCGAATCCGAAACTTCGGATTATCCGATTTTCGGATACGGGTTTTCGGATATTTCGGATTCGGTTTCGGATTCGGATTTTTTTGAACACCCCTACCTGAAATCACAATGATGGCATGGAATTGGAGGAAAACCTCCACTTACCCACTTTCCACGTGGCAATTCCCCAGCCATAGATCTAAACAACAATCCGTGTGCATTCACAACGGATCAAGAAGATTAACGGAAGGAAACGTAACCGTTCACGATGTTAGCATCTTCCGTTAATATTTCATCAACAAGTTTTCCCGCCCAAACTCTCGGCTATAAATATGAGAACAATTCAGGTATGAAAACCAAGTTACACACACTTCGTCTATACTGCTTCTTCTTCATACACACATACTTATTCTCACGCCGGAGTTGGGTCAAGGAGAGAACCCCCATTCTCCCCTTGACGAGGCTAACGGTGTTTTGTTTTGCAGAGTTTTGCCGGAGAAGAAGATCAGTCACATCGAATCAAACGAGAGAGAATTACCCCCTTTATGCAGATTCAAACCACCTAGATGATTTGATTCCGGTCATTCATCTAGTGTTTCTTCAGAAAGAAATTACATAATATTCAAAAATAAAAAGTATAATTTAAAGTTTAAGAATCTTTTTTAAAGTTTACATTTAATTAAATATATTTAGTCTTTTTAATTAATATTGTTCACATAAACCTGACTTTCTAATCTTTTTTAATGTTTATCAAAAGTTTTTTTGAGATGTTTTCTTTTATAATATTTTGAAAATCATTTAATTTTTATGTCAAATTTTGTTATTTCTTGTAAACAATGGTAAATCATTTTAATGATAAATAAACATGTTAATGTTCTTATTATAAATATTTAACAATCTAGAATAACATTAATAATTCTTAGTAGCATGGATTAAACACTTAAACATAAAAATATTTGGATTTGACCTACTATTATAACTTATCTGTTCGGTTTGGTTATTGAAAATGGTTATCCGAAAACCGAACCGTCGGTTTTTGTTTCGAATCAGTTTTTTTGGTTTGGATTTTTCGATTAAGGTTCAGTTATTTCGGTTTTCTTCTCACCCCAACCTTAGACTTTATGTAATGTGTGGTGCTCATGGCACCTCACTCATGTGGGGCGCTAAACACCGGGCATTAAGAGCAAAGGGTGAGTGTAGTAATAGGCGTCATCTACAATGTGTGTGAGACCCAGGTCACAACCAATGAAATCACCTATACCTATGTATAGCTAAGTGTGATTTCACTCTTAGATTTATCACAATTATACAATACCTAATATATTATTTCTTCAGCTCACTAGAAAGTATAAATTTGTCAAGCTTTTGTATTTTAAAAAGTGAATTCTTACAATTGTTAAATATTTTTAGGGCTGTAAAGTTATATTTATATTTCTAGACGGAAAAACAGAAGATACATAAAAAATGAAAGAAAGTTATCCAACGCGAAGATTTTTAGAGAATCTATAGCTCTTCTATTCTATTTGTTTAATAAAAAATAACAAATTTTATTCTAAACTTTATAACTCCAATTTTTGTAAGAACTAATCTCATTCACAAACCAAATGTCATAGATAGTTGATTTTAAAAAATGCGAAGTTATCAACCCCATTTGCTAAGGCCAGAGGGTGTGGTATACCGCCCCTGGCCACATCACCACCGTTAGCGCCCTATAACTCCCCTACCCCATCTCCTGCA
>JARYGA010060153.1:0-78146 GCA_030545235.1 Helianthus tuberosus | reverse complement strand
AAAAGCTTGTAGGCATTAATTGTATGAACACAGAGTTCATATATCCGATATGTTTTGCTTGATAATAGTGTTGTTCTATCGTTTGGCAATATTAGTTGTTTACAGGGGTGGGTGTGGTGGAAGCGGCTTGTGGTGGCATGGAGCTAGCCGATTGAACTACATATATCAATGGTTTATGTAGAAGTATTTTGGCTCATTGTAGAACCTACACAATTGTAGGATGAAAGGGATGTGAAAGATAACGGTTGCAATGGGTTAAGGATGGTTGAGGACAGGGCCGGCCCGTTAGCCTTATAAATCTAGGCACATGCCTAGGGTCACCGAAAATCAAGAGTCTCCAATTTTTAGTAAAGTTATATATATTATATATATTATATATGTATCATACTCAAATAAAAAGCAAAATCAAACCATGTTTTTTTTGATAAAGTTACACAGATAAAAAATGTTTAGGAAAAAAAGCCTACATGCAAAATCCAGTTTCGAAATTAAACCACAGACATAACTGCAGTCTGTAGTAACCATCTACCACTCGACCTCATCCGAATTCCATGAATCAGCGCCAAAAATCTCTAAAATTGAGCCGCAATCATCGTACCTACCTCCTATCGCAACCTGCTCTTTCGATTTTCTAGGTTATCAGCTATCACTAACGGTAATCATTCATGGCGTCGGGTCTGTCGGGATTGGAGGAGAATTTATGGGCAAAATTATGGCTAAATACTAAACGTAGGTTAAATTTAGCAGCTAATTTTTCTATTAATCTTTATATGTTTTGCAAAAGAGCCTCCATTTCGTAGTCCGCTTAGGGTCTACAAAAACGTTGGAACGACTCTGGTTGAGGAAAAAGTAATGTGGCGATGATGTTGAAGAGAGGGGGCGTCAGGGGTGTTAGGGACTCAATGTTTTTCTGAAAGAAGTTGATATGTGTAAGGGGGTATGAAGCTTTTGTTGATGATTCATCAATAGTTGACATCATATAACTAACTTTTGGGACCAACAAACTTATAACAAAATCAATGAACACATCACCTAAAAGTCTAAAACATTAACAAGTTTAGAGCCAAAATGAACAATGAACTGAACAAAGCTGCTACTGAATTGAATTTACATCAAACCGAGAATGAGTAAATGACTTGGAAAATAAACAAGCTTCAAAAGGATATCTAAAAAGATAGAAAAAGAGTTATCATACTTGAGAAGCAAGTATGAAGAGATGGCTATGTCTATGTCCTCTCAAAGTACATGTCTAAAACATGTCGTAGTTTGATCTCACCATCGTGGATGGTGCCACACCATCGATGCAGTGATGACATGCTTATGGTCCTAGAGGAATGATAGAACTCAGGTATTGGAGTAAACATTAACAAAGTGACATCCTCTCTAAGATGCATATCTGGTATAGTATAATTTCATAATCATACGGAGTATGCAGCCTTATAAAGCTTTCCTATCTTTCCAAGTGACATTCTTTTAGCAGCATGATTGGTGTAGTACAAAACAAGCGATTCAAGTTCTCGTGTCTTAGACCGTATCTTTGAACCTAATTCAACAATAAAAGAAGATACAGCTTTTGCTTTTCATTTGCTTCTTCAAGCTCTTCTAACTTCTCAATCAATCCATATTTTGTTTCTACAAAATCACTATTGAAAACCCGCTTATGGATCGGTCCTAGGTTTTTCACTATATTGCTAGCTACCTATTTATCTATGGGATGTTTTATTTTATGATTCGACTCGTAGTTTCCTCCTACATAAAGATATCTTACGTGATTCTTGATTTGTACTTCATGATTAACATTCTATGTTGAGATTTCTACCTTCTCTCGACATCATGCTATACTATCGTATTGTTATACACTTATACTAATATCTTGTTATACTAACCTAATGTGTGAATATGATATATGCTATATTGTTATTCAGTCACATTGTTACTTTAGTGCTTACATGGATTATTATTATCTGGAATCCACAATCTTCTATGATCATGATAAAATTAGAGCATGTGATATCAATGTTACTTATAAATGATCACATGTAACATGTTCATAATCAATCCTCTTAATTGATCATATGAAAATGCTCAAACATCAATAAATACATAAACATAAGATGTCTCACGAAAGTGTACAAAAGCCCTGCGGTCGATTGATATGTTCAAGAACTGCAAAAAGTAAAGAAAGAAAGAAAGAAAGAAAGAAAGACAACAATCAGTGTTGCTTCAGACTGTGCATCAACCATTCAAAGTTCATTTCACCTTCTCCCCCATGATAATTAATTTCGACACTATTTCAAAGGCAAAAGAAAGTCTCAACTAGAGATGTGTTTAAAATTAGTTCTTGAAACTGGAAAAAGAATTAAAATGGGCTCAAACTGATTCTCATGGGCTATTTGTTCAAATGCAATTAAAGCAAATGGGGTAGGCCATGAAGTGTGAAATCGATTGGGTTTTAAAGAAAGCAATCAACCACAGTTTGGGCCTAACCATTACTAGTGCTCTAGTGGTGGTCACGGGTATTTAAGTTCCACTTATGGTGGGCCCGGGTGAGTTTTCCCCTCAAGGTCTCAAGTTCGAGTCTTGGTGATAGGGGTTTCTCATTGAGGGGTTTAAATTGGGGATCTATTGTGCGAGGGGGCTCTCTAGTGCGGACCCGGTTAAGACAATGTATGCTAGACCTCCCGACATTCGCGAATAATTCACATCTTCCAAAAAAAAACCACAGTTTGGGCCTTGGGAGAATTATTTATTTTATTAAAAGTCTCATTTCTCATTACCATATAAAAATTCTATTTGGGACAGAATATTGGTGGGTGATCCCTCTTTATTTGTGAAGATAATATTTCGGTAAATCCTTGAATAAATTTGACAAACCTTCATATTTTAGCAAATAAGAGCACTTACATTGTTGTTTCTAAAACCCACTTTTTTCTATAAATATAGAGAGAGAAAAAATATAGACCACAATTAAAACATCCTTCCATCAGAATCTCTACATTATAGAAACAATAGTCGCCATGAGGGTGAGTAGACATCTATCTATATAACTAGTTGTATACCTGTCTAATGGACGGGTATATTAATGTTATATAATGACAATATATATAATTCAAATTTTCACATCAAAATGACTTGAAATGGCTAAAGAGGAGTCTGAGACGATTTCCAAAAACCTAAAAGGTTTTCGCCAATCAATATTTGCTTTGAGTTTTTTCTTAACAAAACTATATTATAAAAAAACATCTCTACACGTAAATTAAATAATGTAGATAATAAATAATCAAATTACACGAGAACAATAAATAAAAAATGCATTTTAAACATTTTTTTGTATTAAATAAACTACTATGGTAAAAAAGTTGATAAAAGTTAACTCATTTGAGTTTCTTTTATCTTTTTTAAATTCAACCATAATGTTAATGCTTTAAACAAAGCTGCAGATTGTTGAGTTTCTCGGTATAACTACAAGCCCAGTTTGTAATTTGTAAACAACGAGTTGACGTAATCCCGCGCGTTGCGACGGGATGTTGATAATGAAAGTTTTAAAATTGCTATATTATATGCGAAAATTCTTAAATTTATTTAACACATTCTTTTCTTGTTGCTTTATTCCTAACCTACAAAACAATGACAACAACGAAATCCTTGAAACAAATCATATTTGAACACGTATACATATGACTTCCAATTTTAAACAAACTAAATAACTTAAATGGTACATGAATCAAACATAAGAAAAAAAATAAATGGTACATGAATCAAACATAAGAAAAAAAAATTACTAATTTATTATTATTATTATTATTATTATTATTATTATTATTATTATTATTATTATTATTATTATCTTGATCTCTTCAAAGTAACCTTTGAGATCAATTGGATTAACCACCCTTATCTTCAAATGTTGTTTTTCAATCCAATACGTATCGTGCATCCGTTCTCTGTAATACCCATCAGGTTCAAGGGTATAACAGTGTGTGGCCTTATGTGAATAAAATTACCCATTGGCATGTCTAATGCCCAAAATACGGTTTACGGTTTCTTCCAACTTCAACATACTATTTATTATATTTATAAAGTTTATACAAAACAACAATACATTAATATATTCAGTTACAATGCGTGTAAATGGGTGCGGGAACCATGTGAGCATCACGTAATAACAAACCCACCCCAAACAAATGATATTTTTTTAATACTAATCTAATTACCAAGCCTATATCAAAATATTTTAGGTTTGGATTTCTTTGCCATCCCTAATCACCTCTATTATAAACATGTTAGGGTAATAATGCAAGATTCATCAAGAGTTCATCTTGAAATGAATCTAAGACATTTTTCACATTAACAATCAATCAAAATTATCAAAAAAAAAAAAAAAGAATGAAACACATTATTATAAATATTAAATAACATCTATTTATTATGGAGTAAATAATAGATACCAGATTTGGCATACTAATATTAAAACACGATTGATATAAATATTAAATAACATCTATTGTAAATTCTTACTATAGTAACAATTTAAATGTTAAATTAAACTATCTAAAATTGAGACACATGTCTCAAAAACTCGAGTCATGACTCATATAATTCATCGGTGGATATGAAATGGTTTTTAACACAAAGTTTTTTAGGTTTGAACTCATTTCAATATTTCACAGTTCATATATCAGTGAGAGAAAGAAAAGACGCTCCCGGGAGGGAGAGAGTTCCGACGATCTGCCGATGCGGCAAAGCCACAACCGATCGATGCCGCACTAAATAACTTAAATTTATTCGCCGTTAGGAGAATGGAAAAGCTTCCTGTGAAGTCGGTAAAACGCAGTAACTGCCGGTCAAGTGGATAGCCGTTTTAAAGTGTTTGTTGCACCGGAGAAGAGGTTCCGGTAAACTTGAGACCTGAGAAAACTTTATTCTACCCGTTTTCATCTATGTTTCTGTAACTTTTCTGGCAAAGAAACCGTGAATCATCGTGATAGCCACGTTTATGTTATATTTATATATATCAAGGTATGTGCCTGTTCGGAGGAGATACGACAGTTACATGAAGGTTAAGTTATTGTGGCGACGTGCCTGTTCGGAGGAGATGCGATGGTTGCATGGCAGCGTGCCTGTTCAGAGGAGATGCGATGGTTGCATGAGGGTGTGTGACGTGTCTGTGACGGTTGGTGGTTAAATGCGGTTGTTTATGGGATGTTGAGTGTAGCGTTTGATTGTAGACGGAAGGGAAGTGGACAGAAAAGTACGGTTTTTGTCGCCGTTAACTTGCAACGTTCAGTTGCTATTTGGATGTTGCCGTATTGCAACGTTTAGTCGCCGACAAGTATCGTCGTTGCCGTATCTACGGATTCCGGCAAATGCGGTTGTTTTTGACTTTGTTAATATGTACAGACAACTCTTCATAATTAAAATCAACTTTCCATTTGGGTTGATTCAATCATGAAGGAATTAAATTCGGTGAAGTTGTGGATGACGGTTACGGAATGTAGAGATGGAGTGCGTCGGTTGTGTATATTCATTTTAATGTTTTTGTCGGTTTCTGTACATATATTTTGAATGAAGCGGTGCCAGTTCAATGAATCGATGCCTCTAGTTGAAGCGATGCGATGGTGTTGTTAACGCAACCTAAGTTGATAAATGTATGTATATATAATTTTTCAGTAATAAAAAATTATTTTTTTGTTAGGTTTGGGCTACATTACTATACTTTAAAAAAGCCCAAATAAAAAAAAGGATGAATTGGACGTTTACTGCCGGCTAGCAGCAACGCAGTTACCATTGCAATTATTGTCGCCGGAGAAAAAAGTCCGATGACCTTATCTTTTCGCTCTTATATGTTTCTCTATGCTTCTTGTAAATGCAGTGAAGTGATAAAGTGCTGGATCTGACAAATCTTAGATTGGAGGGTCTTATTTGTAACTTTTGTTTAAAGTTTTTTTTTTTTTTTTTCACTAAGACCATGGGTGTACCTTAACATCTAGGGTGTTAACGATGACATCACATGTTAACCGGCATTGTAAACCATTCCCTCATTATGTTAAGGGGTGTTAAAGGGATTATATGTTAACATGTTAACATATGTTAAGATATTGTCTTAATTTGTTTTCCTTTTTTACACCTAAACCATTAAAAGTTTTTTCACCAAAACCATTAAAAGAATAAAGTTAAGGGGATTAAACCATTTCCTTAATGTGAGGTAAAGTGAAATGGAGAAAAGTATGTGATGTGACACCTAGGTGGTGTTAAGAAGAGTTAAAGAATACCCTAAGGGGAGGAGGGATGGTTCACTGGTGATAGATTCTATCACCTCCATTGTCCAATAAAATCATGTCATGTCATCAACCAAATTTCTATCACTAGTGATAGAAATGTAGGGGGGTGGTATCACTCGTAATAGTTGTGTTTGATTTATAAAAACAGTAAATATATAAATATTTCAACGATATTTGTTCACAGATTCCAAAAATATATAGCTTTCAAGAATAAATCCAAAACTCTGCATGAGATTCCATTGGTCAGAGCTGTAAAGGTTTTTAAAGTTCCACGCGTGATTATTTCAACGAGTTATTTTTTTCACGCGTTAAACTATAGGCGGCGGCGGTGTTCCGTTTTCGTCTCACGCGTAATGGGGGTGGTATAACGGACAGGGGCGAAGTATAGAAGGGGCGGGAGGGGGCGCCCGACCCCCGAACTTTTCGCTCGGTAGTGTTATATATGTAGTTTTCGTATAGAAACTTTTGGGTATATACGTTTTCGACCCATCGGTTCTATAGAAATTTTTGGGTATATACATTTTTCGACCCCACTGTCATTCAGGTCAAGCTTCGCCACTGATAACGGACCACCCCGTGTGCTCTAAGGCCTAAGTGTCAATGATTGTCCGAACTACTTGTATAACTCGGAACTATGTTGTTCCGAGATACTTAATATGTCCGAAGTGTTGATATGTTCAAAGGTTTGTTCCTCCAAACTAGTTGGAGTCTGTATTATAGGATTGTGTACTCCGAAACTACTGACAGTTCCGGATTATGTTGGTCACCCTATATATATGGTTTTGTGATGCAAGTTAGTGGGCTTTTGGTCATTTGTGTAATCCAGCAAACTCTGTGTTTACTGTGTTTGTTCATTACAAGTGACATTTTAGTGAAATTCTCAGCTTCTACTCTTACTACCAAGCAATCCCAATTTTTCTATCATTTTCCATTTATTTGCAAAAATTTATTTTCAAGAACATTTTCAATTTTCTATTATTTTATGACTCAAACTAACCCAAAAAACAATTACACATCCCCATGTTTGAGATTTGCATTGTCCCCAATGCAGAGACGGAAACTAAAAATAAATAAGAAAGAAATAAATACAGAGAGAGAGTTGAAAAAGACTTGGGGGCTGTTTGGTAGGCTCTTATTAGCCTCTTAATGCCCAATATCTGACTGAGTCAGATATCAGAGTGTTTGTTTTACACCTCTTAAAACTTACCCAATCTCTTATTTTTGTCTGACCCGGTCATACATGGTAACATGTCTGACTAAAAACTTTTCCCCCATAAGACTTCTCTACCCCTTTGTCTCTTTCACTCTCTCAAAACCAGCAAAGCCACCATCATCACTCTCCCTCAAACCTTTATCCTGATGAAGAAACTAAACAAGAAAAGCACAATTTATCCAAGACGTCCACCACCTGCCACCGCCATCGTCGGTGAGGCTACCGTCGCCGGTGCCGCCGCTGATGCAGCTTATGTTGCCAGAAAAACGGACCTGCCGCATACGACCACCGTCGCACCCCTCTCTCTTCGTCTACCGTCGCCGCCGTGCGCTGCCATCATGGTGGTGGCCGACGTTCCTCCTCTCCATGATTCTGGGGTGTGTGTGTGTGTTACGGTTCAAGGGGAGAGGGGGTGTGTGATGTTCTGGTACAAGGGGGGTGTCGAACAGGAGGTCGAGGGAGAGAGGAGGGTGAGGTTTGTGGAGGATTGAAGGTTGGGGTTTGTGGAGGATTGAAGGAGGTCGATGATTGAAGATGATTGAAGTGGGAATTAAAAATAGTGGGAATTAAAAATAGGTTTGTGGAGGATAAAGCTGTTTGGCAGTAGTGGGTATCTAAAAAAAAGTGGGAATTAAAAATAGGAAGTGGGAATTAAAAAATAAGTGGGAATTAAAGTATGTCGGGTATTTTGTTTTGTTTAGGGGTAAAAATGTCATTTTACATATCATTCAGATGTTCAACCAAACAGCATTTTATTGGTTCAGCACTTACTGGTTCAGACCCTCTTACCCATTCAGACCTCTTATTCATTCAGCACTTATTGATTCAGATGTTGCCAAACAGCCCCTTAGCTAGTTAGGACAAAAGTCAGTGCCAATTGTACGAGTCTTGAGTCCAACGAACGATTGTATAGCATTTCCTTCGCGATCGTTGCCTAGTCTGCTTGGGTCGTACCAATATGGAAGCTCCGAAATCACCCGAATTGAGATTGAGTACAGGTAGTACAATCCAAACTTGCACAGTCACAGCACAACAAAACCCAAAGAAGTATCGTCTCTAAAAAAACTATTACTTAGACTCAAAGTACAAAAACTAGAACTTTGTACAAACTTCACGAAACCTCCCCACACTTAAATTTAATCAGGAGGTTTTTCTTTGACCTAGACCATATCCAACTCGTTCAATTCCACCCGATCCTCATAAAACATTAAACATTTAATGATGGAATTGTAAAATATTTTAAACATTTGAACTAGGTCAAACCACCAAAACCTAAACTTACCTGGGATGAGCCTGATGAGCGGCATGTAACAAGAAGATTGGTCTCGCTTTAGCGGCTCCTTCCTTTTCGATTTTGCTGACCATCTTCTATCACACAACCCATTCCCAGGTGATCTTCTCATTGCCTTCTCCCGTGGTTTTGAATTTTTACTCGCACTCGTTATCAGTACCACGAGCAAGCTGTGGTGTTCTTCCTCTTATACCACCACTTCTTCTTGTTTGATGTTCGTCATTGGGTTTCCTGCAAGTAAAGCTTCTAAGTATGCAAGGTCCCCCTCCAGATCAAACGTCCCTACTTCTTCATCTACCGGCAGCCCATCTAGTTCTTCCCTAAATTCATTTTCCCAGGACATCTGTTCTTCACTAGGTGGCTGCTCAACTTCTTCTTCCTCTTCTCCTTTTCTTTCTATTTCTTCTTATTCTTCTTCTTCACCACTTTCCACATCTCTCAATAGCGTCTCCTCATCAGTAAGCTTGGGGACCACTATCGAATTGTAATTCATGCTTCGAATTGTAACCCACCCATCATCGTAGCCCCATTATATACCCTGTGTAATTGGAGGTGGGACTCAAACGTCCATTAATATCTCCAGTCGTCGGGTTTCATGGATACTGGACCCAAATATGCTTAGGTGATCCCGCATATTTTGTTGCTCCCGTTCTCGGTTTCCCAACGCATTTCCAACCGAGCAGCGATCGCACATTCTTCATACCAGTGCGGTCCACTACATTCTTCACACCTTGGATCCATTTGCTGACTGATGATATTCTTTATTATTTGTTTTAGTAGCACGATCATTCGATCAAGTATGTCTACCATTTTGGGAAAACTTGGATCCCCGTACTCCTGAAATTCGTTCGTTTTCCGCACAAAAGTCAGACATATTTCCATGAACGTAAGCATGTGGGGATGACACTTGATAGTATTACCTGCCATTATGAGAGTTTAAAGAGCAGAACAAGGTAGAGAGAATAAAAAGAGAACTATAAAAAACAAAATTTACACAAATATACAAGTAGCACAGATTTAGCAGATTAAGTATAATCAAAGCTAGTAACGCAATCACCAAGAGTCCCCGACAACGGCGTCAAAAACTTAATGTGCTAAAAGTGATCAATTAAAACCTAATTAATTTTAACCTAAACTAGACACGCTAAGTTTTAAATTTATAAACTAAGACTCCCTAAAACCTAGACCACACAACCGACAAGTGTACCGATCAATGCAGTATAGCCTAAGTAAGTCCGAGTATCAAACCCACGAAACTCTCTAATTACGTTTACTAGACTCGACTAACTTATCTAAGACTGACTCGACTTATTTGTATTTATGTTGGGGGGTGATGTATTGTAAAATACATCTATTATTCTTGTGTAGTTTACGTGTTTTTAGTTATATTTAGTTTCGTTTTATTAGATTGTACATACTTTTGAGTTAATTGTGTTTCACAGGCCTCGGTAGATAAAAGCAGATAAAACCATTTCAGATCGTAAACGGAAGCTCGAGAGTTGAAACGGCAAATAAAATCAAGTCTTGAAGGGTTTCATGGGGCGCGAAGGGAAAACCTTAACATATCGCGGGTGGCCAAAGGTTGTATTAAACATTTAACTGATCTAGACACGCCACAGGGCGCAATAGGAAGAGCTTAGGGTGTTGTGGCCAGTGAAAAGCCTGCCGCCAGTGAATTACATGATTAGCAAGTGTTTTTAGGGTTTTTTAAGTATATAAACAATGTTATAACTAGAATTCGAACCCTAGACAATTTTGGACGAATTTGTGCACCTTGGAGCTCTGGTTTAGCGAAGTTTTAAGGCAACTGAGCATACGGAATCGCTTGCTAGGAGTTTGAAGCTTAGAGATTGAAGATTCACGGGTTTTATCTATTCGGTTTCTTTGTTTCTTACTTTTCTCGTTCTACTAAGATGAATTCTCTGTTTATGACTTTTGTTGATGCGTTTTTAATCATGTTTCTTGGCTAAACTCGTTAAGCTACCTAGGTTAGGATGAAAACTTGTTAAAAATTGGATTTTTATCAGTTTCTTATTTGTTTATGGATTTCTTTTGAAAAGTAAAAGGCTTTGGTTTCTTGATTTGGTGTGTTTGCGTATTTTTACTTGATTAATGATTGTTTCACATGAATTCTGTTGAATGTCTTTCATATAATGAGTTCGTGTTGATTATCGGGTCTTAGCGGGTTTGGGTAATCTTTTGGTGAATTGACCAATAAACCATAGAAACAATATTCAGGATTTAGTTCGGTCTAATTATTCTACTAATCTTAGTCGTATTGATTGGGTTTCATGGTTGTGATGGTACACGTCATATGGGTGGCATTTTTATTGCAGTTTTGTCGTGTCGTCGTGTCTGAGCCTTTTATATTTACGTGCATTTCGAGCATTTGTACAAACATGTTGCTAATTCATAGTATATAAATCTTTATACATGGGTTTTGAAGTTGGTAATTATATTATTGTCGCTTTTCTAGCAAACAGGCAATGATTTCAAAGATCTTGTGTTAGTAAATTGTGATGAATTTTTATAAGCAACCGACGAAACTGAAATTTCCGAGTCTTACTAATACACGTTACACAACGTTAAAGCTTTTAGTAGTTGCGTCATTTTCTTATTGTTTTTTTTAAACTTATGCTATGTTTTTTTCTACTGACGATGAAAATTTTGATCACATTAAAGAAGCCTAACGCTCTAAAATGATGTGAACGAGCCTTTTCTACGTTAAAAAGTACATATCCTTATTTTATTCCTACGTTTAACATAAAATTGAATGACATCTAACTTATACATTAACTTATAGGTAAATAATGACTAACTTGATCGAAGAAGCTAACGTTTAGAACGACTCGGACAAATCTGCAACATGTAATAGACTCGGATCATATGATAAATGAGAAAATCGCTGAAGCGACCGAGCATATGTCCAACATACGGGAGAAACAAGCTGATCTACCGCTTGATATAAAGGAGCTTTGTGCACGTTATGGTGCCCCAAAAATACAAATAACAATTAATATGTTTAGTTATATTAGTGTATGTGATTGTTGATAGTAAATTTTGTTATAATTTAGATTAGAAATCAATAATATAATATGATATTTTTGTTTATGTTTATTGATTAATTGTACAAACTTTGTCTATCTAACAAATGAAACGCGGCTGGGGTATGTTTGTTACGTATAATGATCCTTCATTTAGTCGATAAATAAACGTGTTTGCTAATAAACCCTGCCACACATAAATGCGTATATGTTCTGCGTATGTTTGTAAGCCTTGGTTGAGTATTCATTTGGTTTCATCTTATTTTGTATGCCCTGACCGCATCATGACGGGGACTTCCATCTAGTTTGCTTCTAATTTGTAAACAAAATAATCAATCTTTTAACAAAAAGTCACATACAACAATTATCCCTATATTAATTTACAAATTTACTTCTCCTCACCGAAGTACTGTTCAATTTTATTTGTTTTAATTAGTTATAAGGTGACCATACTGGGACCATTCCACTCCACTAACCTCCCTTTTGCTCATACTACGACCCATACCACTCCACTATTACCAGTATTGTAAGGTTAACGTTATTTTAGCCATCTACACCACCAACCTTTATCACAGTCAGAGTAAGGTTCCGTCGTTGACCATCTCGATTAGAGCTCCAGATCTATGATGGAGATGTTTTGTTCACCGGTTTCCACCGATGGAGATGCAATGATGTGACTGGTAAGATAGTGTCACTGGGCCATATAGTGGTGGTTTGTTCTGGTGGCGATTGTGCTAGGTTTTCCTTTGTGGAGAGAAAGAGAGAGAAACAGAGAGAGGGGGAGAGAGAGAGTAAAGAGAGATGACGGTGGTGTCATGGCGGTGGCATGTGGAAGGCTTTTTTCTGGCGACGGTGGCACAAATCCAGACATACGACTGATGGTGGAGATTTCCAGCAACAAAACGATGATAGTTTTGGCATACCAGTCGCTACGAGTATGGAAGAAAATAGAGAAAGATGAGCCACAACAATAAGGAAGTAAAAGAAACTTAGATAAAGAGAGATAAAATAGAAAATGGACGGTTAGATGGGGGTGCTTAGGTGTTGTAGTGGTGGCGATGTGACGGCTAGGTGGTTATGCGCGGTGGTGGATTTGTGGTGATGATGTTGTGTTAGTTGTTATCACAAATATAAAGAAAAATAGACGTGCCTAAAAGATTTTTGAAATGAAGACGAATTCAACTTTTTTTATGTGGGTTTGACCGTTTGAGTGCCATTTTTACTATTTATTACTTTTTAAACCACCTCTCAAGCTTTTATTTCTTTATTATTTTGTGATCTTTCGTATCTTTGTTGATTTATTAGTATTAGTATTATTAATAGCTATATTACTAAAATAATATTTATTCAATAATAAACATCATTAATAACATATTTATTATCTTTATTGTATCCTATATATATATATATATAGGCTTCGGAGAACTACTACGAGTTGTGAGAAACATTAAAACTCCTACTTCTCGCGCGAGTTGGGCCACAATGTTTTGCACAAACGTAGATGAAAATATTATAAAAACATCTGTAAAAAATGCAAAAAAAAAAATTTGTCGAGTCGGTAGTTTTACCTAATGTAAGTTTTGTTTACGTGCTGATGTAAATTTTGGTACGACGATAAATATTTTTTTTTACACCTCATGTAAAAGTATGCAGCATTTTTAATTTTTTTTTTTTTTGCTGAAACAAGTGATTTTTTTAAGATTTTTGAGATTTTTTTTTTTGGAAAATCCTATTGGATGACCTAGTTCTCATGGTTCTCACAACTCAAGGTGATTCTCATTTTAATTTAACCCTATATATATATATAGAAAGTATATCGTACAATTGGCCTTAACGTACATTACGTACGCGACTAGAATTCGCACGTTCATAACATAAATTGCATGGGGGGAATCAAACTTCGCATGTTGAAAACAACCAACCAAAATCGCATGTATACATGTATAAATTGCATGGATGTAAAAAAAAATCATTATCGCATGTTATATAAGATAACCCAAATCATATGACGTTTAATAATACCAAAATCGCATGTTCATAATGTCTCGCGTACATAATGTACGTTATGCCCTATTGTACTGTCACACCCCAACCGATGGCGAAAACATCGGAGTGAGACGAAAACATGATTGTTCATAGCATCATAACACCAATTATGACAATATAAATTAATCAAGATTTCATAAATACTAAAATGTCATACATTGTTCTAAAACATGATCAAATACAATCAAAACATGAATCAAGTTTCAAACTTCGTTTATTATCTAGATGTGTTTCTAGTCCATCCTAAACTTTGTTTCTTCACTAGCATCAACTTTCAACCTGCAACATGTATTAAAATAATGATCAACAAAAATGTTGGCGAGTATACAAGTTTGAATACATAGCATAAAATTTTTTAAACGTGCTCATATCCAACATGAATAATGCATACAAGTTACTAATATGCTGAATGGGTGTAAACTATATGTCAAACCCAAGTTTCCAACGCAATCGTGATTACCCAACATCGTCGAGACGAAGAGGGTGTAACATGTTTTACTTAACAATACCTCAAGAATACGGGCGGTGCGTTAATCCTATAGCTATTATTAAGGTAGGCTTGCAAAGTTGTTAAGGTAGGCTTGCAAAGTTAATGAGCATATGACACAACGTATACAGAGCATAAGAGTCTAACAAGTATAACATGTTTTCATGTTTGATTGTGGATAGATTGTGATTTGAATAAACAAGTATCATAGTGTTACGTGTTTTTGTATATTGTACATGTTGCACCCAAAGCGATTAAAATGAAAAGGGATCGAGTATACTTACAGTTTTGCGTAGGGAATACACTTAAACCGCAAGCGGGGTTTATGAAGTATGAAGCACCGAGATTACACTGAAATGGTTAAACAAGAGTCTAAGTATTCTGTTGTGAAAGAGTGTCGGATCAGAATGTTAAAATACGTGAAATGTGCGAGATAAAACGGGTAACAAGTTAGTTCATACGGATTGACATAGTCCATACGTACGGATCAGGATTTTCAGTAAAAATGGACCGAACTATTATGATTTGATACAAACTGATTTTGATGATTTGATTTGAAAAACAGTAAGGTAATTAGTAGGTTGTTTATGGTAAGTAAATGGAGAAAGGAATAACTAGACTAATTAAATTTAGAAAATTAAATTAGTAGAATTATGCTAACAATATATATATGTATTGTTGATTTTATGTCTAATTATATTTGCTATAATATTTACATGTTCTAAGGTGAAAAGTGAAATTTTGGATGGTTTTTGAAAATTATGTAAAATAGATGCAAAATGTTCACGCAAGTAGGTAAATGGTTGAATTTGCATCCTAACCATTACAAGTGCCTACCTTAACACAAGATTATTCAAACATTTGGTTAGTTTGGTGTCTTGGTTTGGTTTTGGCGAATTAGCCCAAATGGGTCAAAAAAATGCGTGAACATGAACTAGAAGTAAAAGACATGAATGTAAAATCATAATGTAAATGCGGTTAGTGTATTAGTTTAGTCATATAAAAAATAGTTAGACGATATTAAGTTAGGCATTTTAATAATTGATCATGGTTAGTCGTGTAAGATGGAAATGACACAATTAAATATTAAAAAAAACATGTAAAAGAAAAACCCAAGATTGGTCCTTCTTTTGGTGATGCACCATCTTCGTTTACTATGGTAAACATTTGGTGACGTTCCATAAGGGTTTTTCCAATATGGGGAGTATGAAAACATAAAAAAAAACAAGAAGAAGAGAAGAAGGTGAAAGGAGATGGAATTCATGAGATTCCAGGATCCGGCAAGTTTGACGGAGCTTTGGTCCCGATATAACCGGTTCGGTGATAAGAAATGAGTAGAAATAGAGAACGACCCTGAACAAGTCACTTATAATCTGGTTTCTATTAATATATGAAAGTCACATACCCGAGAAACCAGTTGGACAACATCTCCCCACAGGGAACCAAAAGCTTGTCCAACACAAGACCCAACACCTCTATATATAGGCATTGCGCCTTCGTACGAACCTACATCAGGTCCCTTCGTAAGAAGTGGCTAAGTCTTGTGATTCGGTACGAACCCACTATGTTTTCCGTTCATACGAAGGGACTCCATTCGTAAGAAGGAGCTTCTACATCACAAAACCTTTAGTTCGTACTGGATTTCACTTTATTCTATACAATATTCAACACACTCTCTATCTACCCTATTCGCACAATGGCAGACATACAAAATATGCACCAACAGATTCCCCCTTGGCTGTCACTGTCAAATCATCACGTTGAAAACTTGAGTAGTGTTTGAATATTCTACAACTTTAATCAGGCATCTTGAAATCTTCAATAGATTCCCCCTTGATTGATGATCCGGGTTTGCTTTGACAGTGTTGTACATATTCCCCCTGAAATAAATCTTCAGGTCTTTGTTTGCACACTTCACGACTCCTCCTTTGATTAGCTAAATTGCAATTTTCACGAACAATCACCAACTTGAAACTAATCCATGCTGTAATCTTTGTTTCAGCTTTAACCACATCCGCGTTCGGTTTTTGATATAACATTTCAACACCATCGATCTCGCATTCCGCTTGCTTGATCTGTTTATTGTACAAAAACCCAACCGGCAAGATAGAAACTTCAAATACCCCACTGGTTAATGTCAAATCTTTGATTACCCTTGAAAATCTGAAATCTCCCATTTTCCGTGATCAACTATAAGCAGCTTCAAGAATGATAGATCTGTGTAAACGGTAATCTCCACAATCAGCAAATCTTCATCAGATAACGAATCATCTGGTAACGTATTCAAATCTCTAAAGCATTCGTCCACAATCAGATTCATTCTCTCGGATAATCTAGATCGCACCACGATCAGATTCACATTCCAGACAACTCTGAAGTCGGAACCACCCGAATTTTGTTGCATTGTCACGAATTTCAAAAATGCCAGAATTTCAATATATGACATTGAAAATTTATATTCGCACTCATTTTTGCAAATTCTGACGTCTTATCACTGAATTCCCCCTCAAATTGAGCAATTCAGTCTTTTGTCATCTCTGAAAAACTTGACTATACTGAGAATATGACAAATTCTGCCCCAAATGTCAGTTTTTCATCTATGCGGATTTAAAGTTACGGCCCAAAAATAGTCAGATACTCTAGATAATAGACATGCTGCATCAGTATCATGACTACCCCACTAATTTCTACAATCCGTGATTGCATCATCAAATATGTTGGCTAAAATTCTGGACGAAATGACAATTATGAATCAAGTGCCCCTTCGTACGAAGCTAGATTTGTCCCTTCGTACGAAGCTAGAAATTTGACAATTAAGCCCTCATGCCTGTTCGTATAAACCTGGATGCACCCCTTCGTACGAACCCATGAATGTTCCTTCGTACGAACCCATGAGTGGATTCGTACCAACTTGTATAACAGTTTGTAACGTCCCTTCGTACGAAGCTGCGCGTTCATACGAAGCTGTGCTGATTTCTCAAGAACACTTCCAAACACATTTTTTGATCCAGAATTTTTATTTCTTTGAATGTCATGATGAAACTTCACAGGATTGTTTGAAAATCAATTTCGAACAGAATGATATCTTCAATTTCAAAATTCATCCGTGAATTGACCTTCAGTTTGATGTTATTCTATGTTTTAACGTCAAAACTCCTTACACATCCAAAATTCATGAGCGTAGGTGATCCAATCAACTGTTAGATCGATTGAGTCGGTACCGTAACTATGATACCAATTGAGAGTCCTGGATCCGGCGAGTTTGACGGAGCTTTGGTCCTGATATAACTGGTTCGGTGATAAGAAATGAGTAGAAATAGAGAACGACACCAAATAAGTCACTTATAATCTGGTTTCTATTAATATATGAAAGTTACATACCCGCGAAACCAGTTGGACAGCATCTCCCCACAGGGAACCAAAAGCCTGTCCAACACAAGACCCAACACCTCTATATATGGGTATTGCGCCTTCATACCAACCTACATCAGGTTTAAGGATGGCAAAAATACCCGAGCCCGACGGGTATACCCGAAACCCGACATAAATGGGACGGATATTGTAACAACTCTCATCAAAAGTCCTAATTATTATATTATTTTATCCAATAGGAAACCCTAATTAAGACACCCAAGTGATTTTGCACAAACCCTAAAAATTTCAGAACAATCGGAATCAGGATCAGGGCCCCTAAAACTCAAAGGGGGTAAACCCTAGTTAAGGATTATCTAAAATACTCGTTGTCAAAATTCGAAATTAAGAAACTGTCAACTCAGCAAAGCTAGTCCCAACCGTGGCTACCCTATAACCTATTTTCGACCCTTACGGACTGTAACATTGATAGGCTTACGGTCCATAAGCACCCTTACGGACCTCAACATTGGGAGGCTTACGGTCCGTAAGCTAGTCAAATTTTGTGTATAAATAGCAGACATTGGCAATCGAATTTGGGAGTTCAAACGACGTAAAATCTCTTTACGTACACTGAGATACATTCTGTTTACTACAATTAACACACACAAATCACGAAGTGCTGCCGCAATCAGGGTAATAACTCGATCGCTGCTACGATTCAATGTCCGATCGATTAAACTATCCAATGGATGTTTAAGTGCTGCCCACATTAGGGTTTATGCTTTGTCATTCGTCGTTAAATCGATGGATGTTTAAGTATCGCACTTTGTCATTCGTTGTGAAGGTTGTAATCTCGTGAGTTATCGTAAATGCTGTATTAAGTTACTAACCTAGTTTGTGTGCATGATTATTTAAACTAGGTTATCAAGGCTAATCAGTAGGATAAGCTCTGTTAAATCTGCAATGTGAGTCGTTCTCTTTTTATCAAATCTGTTTACAAAAAATATGTTTATTTTCAAGATTATAATTACAGTGATTAAGTATATGTAGTCACCAAATTACAGCCGGTATGTGGGGTATTGTGCACATTACTGTTTTTATCAATTTAGGTGGGCGAACCTAAATAATGATACTCGTTACTATTGGGTGAACGGACTCAATAGTAATATGACCACAGTCAACGAAACAAGTCGACTGACAAATACTGTGGGTATTTGGTTGAAATAAACATTGTAATCTCTCTTAATACTGTGAATTATAACAAAAGAGTCATTTTAGCAAAATGAATGATTCACTCAGTATTTCCCGCTGACAAAACCTTTTTCAAACATGTTTCAGGTGATCTGTTGTGATCCAGGAAAAAGTGCCGTGAAGCACTATCAGCTTAAGGAAGTGGCTCAGTATAAAATAAGGAAACATGTTTTGTAAAAGAAAAGATTTCTTCGTAAAATCTCAAGATTGTAAATTACAGGGTTTTATCCTGAATTGTGAAATAAAATAATCGGGAAATATTTCAGTTTTTAAAAGATCCTGATGATAAACTTCCGCTGTTAAACTCACTTAATTAAATACCACGGGATTTCTGTCCCGCGGCTCCTGAAACGGGTCAAACCGGGTCGGGGGCCGTGACAGATATACCCGATACCCGACAGGTATTGGGCCGGGTATGTGATTAGTTTTAAAAAATTTCGTGGGTATGGGTCGAGTATGGGATTGGGTGATACCCGACCCGATTGCCCGAAACCACATACCCGTTTACCCGAACTATATACCCGATCATAACCTGAGTTTTTAATTTATATTTTATTTTCCATTAACCCTTATCTATTAGTGATTTATTTTAGTATGTTTATAATGTGAAAAAATAATTTTTCAGCATATGTATTTGATGATAGTATTTATATTTTGTATGTTGTGAAGTATATACATATAAGTGTGTAACTATTATAAAGTTATTATTATTTTTTGATAAAACTTATATGTATGTAATGTATATTTTTAATTTATAATAGTTATTGCATAAATAAAATTATATAATAATTATAATAGTAAAAAATGTATTTAGAAATCCCAATGTATATCTTTTAACAAACTAATGGGTATACCCGATACCCGCGTGTATACCCGGTACCCGACGCGTAATTACTCGAAAAATACCCGACGGGTATTGGGTCAGGTATGGGACACGATTTTACAACCGGGTTTGGGTATGGGATTACCAATACCCGACCTGAACCCGACCCATTGCCATCCCTAATCAGGTCCTTTCATACGAAGTGGCTAAGTCTTGTGATTCAGTACGAACCCACTATGTTGTTCGTATGAAGGGACTCCCTTCGTACGAAGGAGCTTCTACATCTCAAAACCTTTAGCTCGTACTGGATTTCACTCTATTCTATACAATATTCAACACACTCTCTATCTAGCCTATTCGCATAGTGGCAGACATACAAAATATGCACCAGCAACTCACTTTCAAGAGGAAGAAAGAATTCTTTGAGAAATGGCAAAGAAAAGTGGTGGAATGAGTGTGGTATTTATAGGTGAGAGATTGGGGTTTAAGGTGGTGAAAGAAATATGGAAAGTTGAAAATTGGCCCATTTGTATAATTTCTTTTTTTAGGCCTAATGTTATAGGCTTGTTTGTTTTATGCATTTCTTTTTAGTTTCTAACATAATTTATAGGTGTTTTGATGATTATATGAATACACCTATGTTTGATTGAACAATTATTGAGAGAAAAAAATATACATAAGTCTCGGATTACAATGGTTGAATACGAAAACACAGAAACGAATAATACAATAATTGCAGAATGTTACATGTACAATAACCGGTATATATATATATATATATATATATATATATATATATATATATATATATATATTTTAAAAGGGAAAATTTTTAAATCCTCTTCATCTTCTTAAACAGGATCTTTAGTGCGAGATCCACCATTAATGTACCATGGAGCCTCCACCAACAATGCTTGAATTAATGTTACTAGAGTTTGGCATCGAGTTTGACAACGACAATGAAGAAAATGTTTCAGGTTTGTACAACGATTATGCCGTTGATGTTGTTATTTTCATAAAAGAAATCAAAGAATCAAGATGCTGTCAAAATATTTTCATTTTGGTTTTAGTTTCCTTTCAATAATAAGTTGGTTTTGATAATTAATTGCCATTTACTTTGATTTTCGTTCTTCACAATTGGTTTTATTTTTTCCAGAATTAAGAATGCTCCCAAAAGATTTTTAATTTTCAATACCATTGATTTTTGTTTCAAAAGAAAGAAGGACGTTTATAGGTAATAATATTTCAATGCTATTGATTTTAGTTTGGTTTTCATTCTTCTGTGTTGATTTATGTCTCCAACAATCAATAATGGTGTTTATAAATTTTAATTTTGATCCATGGATTACTTGTTTTGGTTTCAAACTTGTTGATTTTGATCCATGGATTAATTTTTTTTGTGTTAAAATCATTTTTATGTTAAAAAAATGTGTTTGGTTTGGTTGCTTGTTTGGGGATTTTGATCTGAATAGTAACTGTTTTTTGTTGGTTAGGTTGCTTTTTTTTGGGCTTTTGATCTGAATAGTAACTGTTTTTGTGTGTTATAATACATAAACAGACCCATAACATGTGTTAAGCCCCTGTTAGAATGATATATAACGTGTGTTGATTTACAGAAATAGACCCATAAAGATATTCAATTGACAAGCTGGATGGATGTAGGCGACGTTAATGCGAGGACATGTGTTAAAAAAAGATATTGAATAAGTCACATTTTTTGGGAAAGAACTCTTCGTTCATTTATAACATGTGTTAGTGGTAATGCTGTAACAGAACACCATGATGTAACCTGACATATGTTCATGTATAACATGTGTTAAGCCCATGTTAGAATGATATATAACGTGTGTTAACATAGATATTACTTGGAACATGTTGCTTAACATGTGATAAGGGTGAAAACAGTCGAAGGGGGCGATGGGTTTAATGGTGGGCTTAGTTAATATTGTAATCTTGTTGTAACCCGAGTTGTATACATATGATAACATGTGTTAAGCATCCATTGTAATATTTGTTGTAACCCGATTTGTATTAATGTATATGAAAGTGGTTTGCAAAACACTATGATGTGCATATACTGATCGTAACACTATGATGTGCATATACTGTTGTAACATGTGTTACACTTCGGGGTAAGAAGTGTTACATTGTTGAATGTAGGGCATGATCTACTTTGTCTTATATGTTGTAACATGTGTTACACTTTGGGGTAATATATCTTGCATACAGGGTGATATTCAATAGCTCATACGTTTAATAGTAGTTTATTATTTTTCATTAAATATATTACATATATAACAACCATTGTTACATATGTAACGACCATTGTTACATATGTGACGTTGCCTTTTTAATGTATGTAACACTTGTGTACCAAAGGAATGAAGTGACCAACATTTACAAATGTTAATCAAAACAAAAGTCACTTGTCATCATGGGTTGTTAGTAATTGCACGCATTACAATCATACTTAAAGGTAAGAAAAATGTTTATACAAACTTAAATATATGAAGATGATCCAAAAACTATCATAAAGGTTAAAAAATCTAGCTACGCTTTGCGTCTTGATAACCATCTTTATTTTGAACATAGACATCCATTCACCTATGAACAAAACAAGTACATCAGTGTTAAGGCCCTAAAGTTAAACTTATTAACACAAATGTAACTACATGTACATCAGTGTTAAGGCCCTAAAGTTAAACTTACAAAAAGATTATAACAGAGGCTTAACACATGTTATATATTCCAAAATGTGCACAACAAATGACCCGTTTCATATTATATATTCCAAAATTACTGGTACATGTGTTACCATAAATGGCTCGTTTAATATTACATGTTACATACTAACTTGTACATGTAATACTTGTACAAGTGTTACGCTCGGTATCCACATTATCGGATATTTTAAACATCAGTAAAAATAAAATAGATATTTCTTGTTTTTTTTAATTAACAAAGGTTAACACACGTTATATATCATTCTATCGGGGGCTTAACACATGTTATACTACATGTCAGGTTACATTATGGTGTTCTGTTACAGCATGAACCACTAACACATGTTATAAACGAACGAAGAGTTCTTTCCCAAAAGATGTGACTTATTCAATGTCCCCGCATTAACGTCACCTACATCCATCCAGCTTGTCAATTGAATATCTTTATGGATCTGTTTCTGTAAATCAACACACGTTATATATCATTCTAACAGGTGCTTAACACATGTTATGGGTCTGTTTCTGTAAATCAAACAACCCAACAAAAAAAAAAAACACTTACTGTTCAGATCAAAAGCCCAAACCAGCAACCAAACCAACAAAAAAACAATTATTGTTAAGATCAAAATCCCCAAACAAGCAACCAAACCAACAAAAAAACCCGTTCAAAATCTCATCCTAAAGTTTTCGATTTATTTAAAATACATGAACGTTAACCATTACTAGAACACTTGCAGCCCATAAAAACATATTAACAACCATTTCAACAAAAAATCAAGTGTGAAATGATATTTCAAGAACACTTACCGGATCTAGAACCGTCCGATGAACACGAAGAAGATCTTCAAACCTTCTTCTCTCACACACACTTGTGCGTGTTTCTTTGTGATAAAGATTGTTATTTCTCTATCTAAAACATCAACTTTCTCTCTCTAAAAACATTCATCGTGCCATCGTTCTCTCTCTAAAACAACAACTTCAAAATTTTTATCTCTAACACACTTGTATGTGTGTTCTTGGTGTTATAGATGAACATGATGAAGATTGTTGTTTCTCTCTCTAAAACAACAAATTCCTCTCTCTAAAAACCTTCATCCTGCCGTCGTTCTCTCTCTAAAACAACAATCTTCAAACATTTTATCTTTTCACACGATGTAGATCTGAACTTGAAGATCTAAACTTGTGTTTGGTGTTCATCATGATCTTGATTGGAGACAGAGGAGAGAGGAGAGAGAGATAACATATGTGTGTAAGAGAAATAAAGTTGATGTGTGTGTGAGAGAAAAGTCAGATTTTCAATACCTTAAATGCCCTTCTCCTTTACTTGTGTATAATTTATGGTTTTATTTAAATGTAAAAAACACAAAAAAAAAGCTCAACCATTGATCTACTTGGATGAAACAAAATCAATGGATGAGGTTGGGTTTCCAAGGTTTTCTAAAAAAGATGGGGTTTTCCATATAACCCAACCCTATATATATATATAAATACACACACACACATACACAGGGGAATGTTCAATTAAAAACCACTAGTTAAAGTGAAAACCTGAAAACTAACTAAAAAACCCTAAAAAAACATACAAATTTTTTTTAAACAATTTTCGCTAGTTTTTGTGTACAAAAAAACTTTTTTTCAAAAAAAAAAAAAAAAAATTGTAGTGCACATGTGTATACAATTTTTTTTTCGAAAACAAAGTTTTTTATATATAAAAAATAGTGATTTTTTAATAAAAAAAATTGGTATATTTTTTAGGCTTTTTTAGTTAATTTTCGAGTTTTCGCGATAAAAGTAGTTTTTTTCTTTTTTTTTTGAGTTTTGTCTTTTTGTGTACTTTGTTCTTTTCCTTTTTTATAACTCACTCCCTCAACTTTTAGTATCTATACTCACATCCCTTCAGCTTTCTAAAAACTTTGTAAAGTGTCATTTTTGCCCCTCGATTTTTACATTGCTAATTTTAATATACGTGTTAGTATAAATTCAAGTTGGTTTACAGTTCGCCGAAAACTTTTTCTGGAAATGAGTCGGGTTAAATATAATATGTTTTCGTGCTTATTTTTATGTACGTTTCATTTGTTCTACACGGTTTTATAATAAGTTTTAATGCTTATATTTATGTTTGTTTTTAGTTGGTCTATGATTTGATGTAAATTTGGTCATGTCCGTATAAATTAAAGTTGGTTTACGTTTCGGCGTAAACTTTTTTCAAAAATGAGTCGGGTTAAATATAATATATTTTCGTTCTTATTTTTATGTACGTTTCATTTGTTCTACACGGTTTTATGTTTCGATTTTTCTAATTTACGATGTAATGTGTGTTTTATTTACCTTCCGATGTGCCTAATCGAGTATCTGCAATGAACGGAAAACATGTACATATCGTTTTGGTCATATAACGACTTTATTTTTTATTTTTATTTTCAAATATCTATCGCATGCGTTAATACAATAACAAACTTAACCAGTACAAACTAAATTCTCTTTGCGACGCAACCATTCTAAAAACTACACGATGATTATTAATAACACAATATATTAATGTAGAGTACATTACTGTTTTGGCCCCTGTGGTTTAGCTAGTTTAACCCTTTAAGCCCAAAAAAGAATATTTTAATATATCAGACCCCGATGTTGCATTTTATAACGGTTTTGGCCCCTGATGATACGTGGTCGAAAACCGGTGTTCGTATTTGTTTGAATTGATGTTTTTACATGGTTTTTAATTTCGAATAGCCTACTTTTGATTAAAATTGTGTTTCGCAGGTTTAACAAAGTTTAAGGAGCTATTCGAGAGCTTTACGGACCACCGAGACGAAAAATGGCCCACCGGGACGCGAAACGGGTCAACCGTGATCAAGAATTGAGAAAAACGAAAAATGATGGATGCTAATACCGTCGCCAACGCCTCCCCAGGTCGTCGACGGCGCCTCTTGGATATCGCCGCTGCCTCAAAGGTTCCGTAGACAACTGAAAAGGGCGTCGGGTGGTTTCGGAGTTTCCACATACCGTCGGCGACGGGCTCTTATGCCGTCGGTGACGACTTTAGTTTCTTGATGTCGCGAATTTGAAATTCTTTGATCTTGGGACGGAATATACAACACTTTTGACCCATTATTCGGGGGTTAGACCTTACTTGGCACTTTTGAATTGTTCTTGGAGCCTTTCTTCATCAACCCTTCAATCCCCAATCATTGAATCCATCAAATCATCAAACATCATTCGATTTCATCCACCATCATCCTACAAACCCTAATCCAAATCATCATCATCCATCAAACCCTTTCATCACCACAAACCCTAACATCCATCTTCATCACATTCAAGGTTTCAAGATGTTCAAGTTCAAGCTCTTGTCATCCGGTGATCACGTCTCTTCGACCATGAGCAACTAATCACCTCGGTTTCACCCCGGTGTAGGTAGTTGTTTTATCTAGGGTTTTGAATTGTTATGTGATTCAACTTTGTGACAATTTATGTTGTTTTTGTAAACCTTAGACAATTGTTTGCATTTGTTTCGTATTCGTCAATTGTTGAACGATTATAAAGTTATGACTTTGCGAAATGGTTATGTGTAATTATGCGTTGTCGTGGTTAGGATTTACTAATTGTGATTACAAAGTGCATTCTTGTCCGTTCTTCGGGACGTTGATAGTTATTGGCACCTAAGTCATGGTACACTAAATCATTATGCAATTGAGTTGAGTTTAAAACTTGTAGAAACCCTAGGTTTGCAATTACTGAAACCGGGTGTGAACCCCTTTTTATAAATTATTGTTTAAATCGTGAATTGTGTTTTTGTTAATCATAATCAATCAAATTTTAGTAGCTGAGAAAATTTACCACCATTATTGGTTAATTCCACATCTCTTTCAAACAAATAAACAAATTAAACATAGCAAGCTTCATAATAACATGACAAATTCATAATCGAGCTAATCCATACGTAAACCATAAACTCTTCGTGGATCGACCCCTTACTAAAACAAACATATTGTTAAGGGTAATTTTGGTTTATAAATATTATCTTTGACCGGGGCGCGACACTCCGATCACCTGACACTAACTTTGTTACTTTTTTTTGTAGTTAAGTGTATGGGTAATTATATACCTTAGGGGTTTTTTTTATAATTACAAAGTTCATTTAATATTTAAGAGATTATTAATGCAATTACTCAAGTTTTTTTTAATTATTTCATGATTTTCACGATTATTATTTAACAAAATATGTTTTATATATACAAATAGATATGTATTTTCATTAAGCGTTTGTTTTTTATAAACGTCTTTTTTAAAATAATTTGTATTTTAACCCTTTTTTAAAACCGTCTATCGTTTTTAAAATTATTAATTTTTAAACTGCTTGTTTATTAAATTCATTCTTTTTAAAGGTTTTTTAAACGATTCATTCTATAAAGTTCTTTTTAAAATCATTTTTTAACTTTTTTAAACAACTCGTTTTTTAAGTTGCGTTTCTTTTTAAACCTTTTCTTTTAGAACCCTTTTTGAAATCGTTCATTTTTGAAACTTTGTATTCAATTTACTTATAGACGTTATGCAAAATGAATTTCAGAAAATTAACGATTTCAAAAATCGAAGGAATTTAATAACGATCGATTTTAAATGAATGAGTGGTTTAAAAAACGAAGATTAAAAAAAGAACGTTTATAAAAAACAAAACCTTAAAAAATAAGTTAATAAATGTAAGGTACTAAAAATGCACGAATTTAATAAATGAAATGTTAAAAATAACGCATTTTGAATAAACAAACGCTCGAAAGAAATTGAAGATTTGAAAAAGAAATAAACTATTCAAAAAAAAGTTTGAAAAATAAACGATATTTTGCAAACTTTTTATTAGAATGTTTCTTTTTTCAAATCTTACATTTCTTTTGTTTTTTATACACGTCGTTTTGTAAAATTTAAAAAAATCAACAACTTTACAAAGTAAGTTGTTTAAAAATCTTTAAAAATATAAATAATTTTAAAAAGAATGTTATAAAATGAAGTGTTTAAAAAACTTTAAAAGACAAACGAATTTAAAAAGAACGATTTTAAAAAAACAAATGGTCTAAAAATGAACATTTTTAAAAACGATAGATGGTTTAAACAAAATGTAAAACGACATATTTATCATACCAAGTAAATATTATGGCTCCAATTTTAGCCCTTTGAGTTTAGTTAGTTATTTATGATTAGCCTTAACCCATTTATCTCTTAGTATTTAACTCCACTTCTAACTAAGTTAGATAACTTAGTTATTTATATTTCACGGCGTACATAAAAATGTATTAGTTAATAAACTTGGGTTTTGGGCGTTACCGGATATGACTGAGTCGTTTTCATTTAATTCTCGGTAGCCCAAGCCTTTTAAGATTTTACTTTCTAAAAACATTCATTCACTTTAATTAGCGTTAGTTTTCATTATTTAAAATCCTAACGCTTATCCGGTTAACTTTTTACCACTAATGGTATTTTACCGCTCATCCCCAGTTAATTTGGTTCAATTAATAATCTCTTAAATATTAAAAGAACTTGTAATTATAAAAAACAGCCCCTAAGGTATATAATGACCTAATTACCTTTACACTTAACTGTAAAAAAATAACAAAGTTAGCGTCAGAGGCCAAAACCGTTATAAATTGCAAACTCGAGGTCTGATATGTTAAAAGATTTTTTTGGGCTGAAATGATTAAACTGGCTAAACCATAGGGGCCAAAACAATAATTTACTCATTAATGTATTATGTTTGTAATTTGTAATAACGTTGCACACCATACGTGTTTTTTTTTAAATGTGAATTTCATTAGAAAACGACCAACCCGAAAACCGGGAGGCACTACAACACACCAAAAACTTACATAATTACAAATTTACACAAATTTTCTCACGACTAATCTTTAAATATTCCTAGCCCACAAGAACCCAAACGACTTCACCTCGCTTAACACTTTCTCAATTCTGAACCTTATATTTCTAAATCTAGCTTCATTCCTAGCTTTTCATATACACCAAAACGCTATGATAATCATGCCTTGAAAAATGGATTTCTCCGGATCCTTTAACCCACAAAACTCGTGAGCCTTCATAAGGTCATGAAACGAGAAAGCGTAAATATGCGACACTTTACACCATCTACTGACCGAGTTCCAAACGACGTTCGCAGCACAACATTCCGTAAACAAGTGAGATAACGAATCTTCGCCTTCGTTACAGAAACCACAGCTCGACTCCAGAATATTAACGTTTCTTTTGCGAAGGGCTTCCACCTTGGGAATTCTGCCTAAGTCCGCCCACCACGCGAAAACATTGCACTTAGCATGAAGCCATTTACACCAAGAAAAGCTTGAACTATTCTCCGGACCACTACCTTTAACAAGAACCTTTTTCACCGCTCCGACGCTAAGAAAAGCACACCATACGTGTATTATCAAAAAAGATTTTGAAATTATAAAATTTAAATGAATAATATTAGAACCTTTAATTTGTACTTCTCAAAACTTATTTCACGCGATTCTGAAGTAGTAAATTCATAAGATACCAAATTACCAATTATTACATGTACCCATGTAATTACTCAAAATTAGCGCAAATAATTTATCAGAAAAAAGAAACGTTATTGGGAGTAATTACCGAAAATTAACCCAAATAATTTATTAGAAAAAAGAAACGTTATTGGGATATTACCTTTATATTTTTTGGATGGTTTCTTTGTTTCGTTGTCTAAAAATTTCATGAGTTAACAAGTTGTATGGAATACCGTATACATATTACAATAAAAGATGTGTTGAGAAATAAAAAAATACATTAAAAAATACGGGACTCTGCATATTTGTTTTATCCAAAGTTAAACGCAATCTTAATTTGGTTATAATAGAATACGACAACTCTTCTTAATTTAGGTTTAGAGTTAAATGCCATTTTAGTCCCTGTGGTTTGGGCCATTTTGCCAGTTTAGTCCAAAGGTTTCATTTTTAACATGTGGGTCCAAAAAGGTTTCACAGTTGCCATTTTAGTCCACTTGGTTAACTTCATCCATTTTTTCTGTTAACGAGAAGGCCAATTCGGTCATTTTGTATGTAATTCTGTTAACTAAAAGGGCAATTCATCCATATAAAATGACCGAATTGGCCTTCTCGTTAACAGAAACAATGGATGAAGTTAACCCAGTGGACTAAAATGGCAACTGTGAAACCTTTTTGGACCCACAGGTTAAAAATGAAACCTTTGGACTAAACTGGCAAAATGGCCCAAACCACAGGGACTAAAATGGCATTTAACTCTTAGGTTTATCTAAAGTTAAACGCAATTTTTTTTAACGACCAACATAATCAATCCCGAGCATTCTCGGGGCACCTACTGGACCAAAGGGAGTACTCCGAGAGTAACCCGAGTTCACCACAAAGTCTGGGGAAAACCTGATAACCCACCCGCCCGTAGGCACGACGGTAAAATTACCGATAAAACCCGTTTGGCTCAATGATCAAACTCAGGTTTCCCTGGGTCTCCTATCATTGCCCACCGGTTCCTCACTCTGCACCAAGTGAGAGTTAAACTTGCATCTTTCAAGAGAAATTCAAGCCTTTCACCACTTGATCTAGAGATCACTGGCACTGGCACGAAAACTCTTCTTAATTTAGGTTTTTTAGAACTCAACGAACTCCTAACAATTTTTTTTTGAACGGCAAGGTGTCACAATTTTTTGGGTGCGAGACACCCCACACCCCCCCTCTCAACTCGTCAAGCCCTACGATGGGCGAGACACCTGTGGGGTTTTTCCTTTGGACGCCGGTCACACTCTGATGCCAGCTGGGGCACGGTTAAGACACTCACGTCTGGCCGGAGTGGGGCGACGGGCCTCCCCAATGTAACAATTAAATAGGAGCACTTGACCTTTTCCTTATTGTCACTCAAAGAAATATCCGGAGGCTTTTCTTTAAATAGTTAGTGATAATTTACCAAATATAGTAAAAAGAAGGTTGAATCCGATTTGATCGGTATTGTTTTAATTTAGTTAGTACACGCATATAAAGATCCACTAATGCATGCTCATTACTTCATAACTTACAAACACAATCACTCGTATTCTTTACTCACATCCCAATTATTAACCATGGCAAACCATGATTTACTGATTCTTATTTTCACTTATATCATCATTTCATCACTTTCTTTGATCATGACATGCAATGCCCATTCTGGTACGTACGTATAGTTTATTCTGTTGAAAAGAAATCATATATGTTCGTCGTTACCATTTTGAAAACATTTTCTAACTTGTATTATATGCGTATATTGTAATCGTTACATATCGCAAAACCAGAAAAAAACTTATTCAAGAGACTGTTGTGTGTTATTTATTTTTATAAAATTCGATGCAAACGCATGCAGGTGAACATGAATTCAGCTACGAAGATTCATCACCGGATGGACCAAAGAATTGGGGAACCCTAACTACGGATTGGAAACCTTGCTCAGGTGGAAAATCACAGTCACCTATTAATATCGACTCGAAAAATGCAAAAGATCAACCAAATGACTTGAAAAAGGATTACAAGGATGCCCCTGCCAGACTTTACAATAAAGGCCACAATATTGTGGTATGTTCACTTCTACCTAATAAGCACACACATTGTATATTGTTATATATAAAAGACCTTAATTACCCTTGTCATTGTTATTATTGTTTCAAATTTTGTATTTTGTTAGGTACAATGGCAAGGAGATGCAGGAGGAATAAGTATAAATGGTTCAACATACAAGCTAGTTCAATGTCATTGGCATACTCCTTCTGAGCATACCATAGATGGGAAGGGGTATGTGTTTTGTAGCAAGTGTTATCATCCTTCATATGGACACATATATTTTGATCCAAAATGTCTAAATTAATTCACCCTTCATGCTTTATATAGCTATGATGCAGAACTACATTTCGTTCATAGCAACGACCATAAACAATTGGCGGTTATTGGTGTTCTTTTCGAAATTGGAGAGTCTGATTCCTTTATTGAAAAGGTAGTTACTCTCTCTATACATGTGTAACTCAAATATTATGAAAGAACAATTGATGCCTGTTAATTAACAGACCTTATGAAAGGTCAATTAATATGAGAAGATATGAAATAACTTCTAATTGTAATATATTATGAAAGAACAATTGATGCCTGTTAATTAGCAGACCTTATAAAAGATCAGTTAATATGAGAAGATATGAAATAACCTCTAATTATAAAATATTAATTTGAGCATAAAAAATAAAGAAGGCTTTAGTATATGATAGGCTTAGGAAATCCCTAAAAATCAAGATCATACTTGATTAAAATAGTGAATCTTTACATCAAATAATGGGTGAAGTAGGAATATCCATTGATTTTAAGTGTTTTACATTAAAAACATGAAATAAAACCAACAAAATTTTACAAATTGGGCCAGTTATAATGGTCCCTTCATTGTTCAAAAGTGAGAAGCGTGTGGTTTAAAAAAGTGCGAGGCGCTCCGAAGCGTTTTGGTTCCAAAAGCTTTAAGCGAAGCTTCAAGCGCGAAGCGAGAGCTTCACGTATACGAAACGCTCAAAATAAAAAAAAATATTGTACACATCAATATGACCTATTCTACTTGTTAATCAATAATAAACACAAAAACATGATTAAAAAACACACTTAACACATAAAAAACATAGTTAAAACATAAATTAAAGTCAAAACACACTTAAAACATAAACATAAAAATAGTCTTTAATCAATGATCATCATAATCAAGTAAAGATAGCGGCTGATTATTAGGGTAAAGAAGTAGGGCCTCATTTAAACCCTATTTAAAGACTATTGGGCCTAAAAAAATGGCCCAAATGTGACCTGATTGGGGTGAAGCGTCGCCTCAAACCATGGTCACTTCGCGCTTAAAGCTCGCCTCAAAACGCTTCACGTGTTGTGACTTCGGATCAAAAAAAGCGCTATTCCAAACGCTTCATCGTTTCACGCTTAAAGCGCGCTTTTTTAAACCCAGGTGTCATATTTTCATTGTTTTATAATTTTCTTCTGATAGTAATATTTTTTTACTCCTAAATATTATATGATCAATTTGTATATACAAAAATTTAAACTCATATCACATTAATAGCACGCACTCACTCACCATGTTACTAGACTACAAGGCCATGGTAATTGTTTTATAAATGTCCCGATCAAATTTTTGTTCAACGATCTTTACATCTACTTATATGTATGTATGCAAATCATTCAATTTGATCATTTCATGCGTGCAGATGACTGCGAGCAAGTTCAAAGGGCTTGACGCCAGTGGCAGTGATTTGGGAAATGTAACCGCAAGTAGCACAACTACCAGCGATAAGTATTTCAGATATAGCGGTTCCCTTACAACTCCCCCATGCTCGGAGGGTGTCACTTGGACAGTTGCCGAAAAGGTCAAAACAATTTCAAAGGACCAAATCGAGTTGCTAAAAGGGGCTGTTGATCATGTAAGTCTTGTTTTACTTTGTGTTTCAGACTTTTTGATCATATTTTATTCTTATGTTCTAGCTTAACTCTTGTTTCGTTAATGTTCTAGGAATTTCAACATAATGCAAGGCCTGTCCAAGATCTTAATGGAAGAACAGTTACTCAATTTGAAGACAAAGAGTACGCTCTTTTTTATATATATACTATATATTATTTATATTTATATTACATGGGTTGAAAATATCTCTTCATTTTCACCATTTCTTGTTCAAAATCCATTTCGTATTGGTTTTGAATTTTACTTATTCACATAGTTTATGACGCATAATATATCATAGAAATTTTAGTTATATCATATAAATTATCAGATACTTAACATAAAATGCCGTTCAAAAAAAAAAAAAAAGATACTTAACATAAAAATTATTTATTCCATGTGAAATTATTAGTACAAAGATTTTATTGGATCTTTAAAACGAAACCAATCTCAAATATAAATAAATATGATAAGTATTATATTTAACTAACTTTTTATAACTACAAGTTATAAGTGTTATAGTTATTTTTTTTGAACGTCCAACATAAGAATCGCCGGGTACTCCGTACGCGGCACCCATTGGCCGAAAGGTAGCCCGCGGCAGCCCAACCTGCACGCACGGAGCCCCTAGCCCACCATGCCACCAGTTCCGGGGAAAACCCGACCCTACACCCGCCTGAGGGCACGACAATGCAAAGTCGGTAAAACCTGGGTGGATCAGGAATCGAACTCGAGACCTTTCGGTCAGAAGTCTTCCCTCATTCCCATAACCACTGAGCTATAAGCCCAGGGTTTGTTATAGTTATCAATTAGTTTATTTAACAAAGTGCTATAATTAATTAATTAGTTTTTTTTTTATAACAGTTGATAGAAAGTTTCGATTTTGCCATTTTTCGTACGAGATATTTGTTTCATAACCTTGATTTATTTGTTAAGTACATGTATAATTGTTTTATACAAAAAGAAAAAGAAAAAAAAAAACTTATTTAGTTTTAATATAACATTTTGTTGGGATTTAAGAGTACATCAAAACTTGTTGAGATTCTTTTATGAACTTAAATTTCTATGTTCAATCCTCGAGATCAATAATGCTGTGTATTTTTTTACGATTGGTTTGTAGGGGCTCGGGAGCATCATCAATACTACCACTATGGAGTGGAATCATCATCTTTGTTCAAATTTATATTTTATTTTTATTTTAAGTGGTAGCTTTTGCTTGATTAGGATTTGGATTTCAGTCCATACATGTTTGGTTTTGCGGCATGACTCTTTGAAATAAAAGAATAAGAATTGAGTTGTTTTATTAATGTTGGTATCGTACTGTATTTGTATAAGAATTGAGTTATTTTAATGTTTGGTTTTATGCATGGTTGAGCTTGAGTGAGTTTCAAAAATCAAGTTTTGAGGTTGAGTAACTTAGACTAACCACTATCACAATTCAACCCAACCCGACCCAACCCAATCTATCTATACTTTCTATAAAAGGAGAAATCTGAGTGACATAAGAAAAACTGATGTGTCAGCCAGAGAGGCTGTCCAACAAGGTTTTTCTTATGTCATTACTGCATCATAAACCGGAATATATAAATCACTTTAAAATACATTTAATTTCAAAGCACTGTCGTCTATTCAAATGTTAAAGGTCTGGCCCACATTCAAAAGGGCAAACCACTGCCCATCTACAAGAAAGTATAAGTTAGCAGATGGTTCCTTCGGCAAACGTATGCCTTAGCAGTTGTTTTGAAATTGCGGGTAATTTCAAATTCAAAATGCATGGGGATATGTAATTTGCAATTATTGCATGTCACTCACTCACTTTTGTCAATCATCTTCTTATATAAACTGATTTACATTCTCATTTCACTCTTCATATTAGAAACCACATTTCTAACCACATTTCTAATGTATCTCTCACTCAAATCTCTTCTTCTCAATACTCGATATTTGTTCATAAAGGATAAGAGAAAACGGAAGCTCTCTCTGACCCACTTTCAGAACAAATTTTGGGGATATGTGGTTTGCCTTGATGATGGTAATGTGATATATATGATTATGTTTGTTTTGGTTTTTGATTTTTACTAAAGTTTTTTTATCTGAGTTATTATGACTAAATTTGTGAATGATCTGAGTAGATGATGATGATGATTGTTCTACGGTTGTTTCTAGCATCATTGTTCCAACATCGTTTAAAGTATGTTTTTTTTTTGCTACTCTAATTTTGAAATTTTGAATTTTTATTTTTGAAGTGATATACTCTAATTCTCGCTTTATATTTCAGTCTAATCACAGTTGTTTGAAATTCGTACAATCATCTGCGGGTTATTTTAGGTTTGTATTAAAAGAAGCATATAGTTAAATTAAACACAAAGAAAGATTATTAAATGTACATTTAAAATAATTTAGGCTTATGACTAAATGATGACTACATTTGACTTGGGCAGATGATGATGATGTAGAACCCTCAGTAGTTCCTACTAAACGCAAGAAAGGATCTGCTACTTGGGCAGATGATTTGTTCTTTCCTGCCTTTTTTGTATTAAAAGCAGCATAAAGTTTGGTTTAAAGCAGCTCTTTTTGAAGCAAGTTGAGGATTAAGTATATGGGGATATGGCTACTCTTCAACAGCTGAAGAAGTGTTTTCATTCAGTACTTCCGTGGAGTTCATGGCGATTGTCGAAGATATACATTGAGAAGTTAAATTCCTAAATTTCTTGGTGTTGTTGTTAGATTTTAAAGTTTCGTCGTTCAGTACTCGATGTAATTGTTGATCTTTTAATCTTCATAATTAAATTTTAATCCTATTAATGTTTGTGGAGCATTTTATTTTTACTAATTTTAAGGTGCATAAGTATTATTATGTAATTTTTAATATCATCTGATTATTGAAGATCGGTACTTTTGATGTAGAAGTGAAATTGTCTCTGAGTTTAATTAGATTATGTTGATGTTGAGTCAATATCTGTTAGTGTATAGATCTGTCAAAGTTAAAGTTTGGCAAAAGAGAACATCTGCTGATCTAACGGCTGTTTGACTTGCTACTGTTGCCAACATCTGTTGTTGCCTAATAAAGATTTTTGAAGAATTTCCTCCTCTCAATTGTAAATACTGAAGCATCTGTTACTTTAACTCTCTGTCAAAGGTAAAGTCTACCCAAAGAGAACATTTGTTTAGTGGTGATCTTCTGCTAATCTAACGGCCGTTTGACTTGCTACTGTTTGCAATCTTTGTTGTTGCCTAACAGATGTTCGTAATATCTTTGTCTGCTGGAGTTGCAGAAGCATTTGTTTACTATGTAGAGTATTGCTGGTGTTTAAATGAATAGATTTTTTATCTGAGTTATGACTAAATGATGATTGCAAATGAAGCGATTTTTTATCTGACTTAAAATACATTTAATTTCAAACCACTGCTCTATATTCAAATGTCAAAGGTCTGACCCACATTCAAGAGGGCAAACCACTGCCCATCTCCTAGAAAGTATAACTTAGCAGATGTTTTGAAATTGCCGGTAATTTCAAATTCAAAATGCCTGGGGATATGTACTTTGCAATTAATGCATGTCACTCACTCACTTATGTCTTATGGTAAAGGCGTCTTATGGTAAATGAATAGGTTAATTGTAATTATAATAACGTGTTTAATTTTATACTTTTCCCATGGAAACACACTTTTCAAATGTTTTGCATTAAAAGCCTAACGAATGTCGCATCATATTCTTTCGTCTGACGATGTATTTAGTCATTACCGCCTTCATTGGGTATATAAAATACATTGGGTAGAGGTTTTGATCATTAGCATTTTCATCCATCTACTCAATCATCTTCAAAAGTTTTTTGTTTATCAATATCATTACAATTTCTTTGGCTTTCAAAGACGCATTGGTTCACTGCAAAATGGAAAACATTAGGTTTCAAGTGATTGTTGACGAAATTTTCACAAGGCTCTCTGCAGAAGATATTGGTCGTTTGAAATATCTTTCCAAGAATTTTTATAGGGAACTGTCAAGTCATGGATTTGAGATGATGCATGCTCTCCGAAGTGGAGATTCAGTAGAAAAGAAACTACTCTCCTTTAAAGACACGTCAATTGTCGTTGACGACGTAGTTGCTGCCTTGCTAGTAATTTGGATGTTGTTAGAAGCAAAACGTTATGTTTTCCTAACAATGTCCACCCTGCCTTCTTACGTATTCTATCATCATTTAATGGACTGTTGTTAGTTTGCTATGAAGGGATTTGCTGTGAGTTGATTCTTTGGAATCCAACTACCAGGCGCTATAAGGTTTTGTCTGACAACTACTTAAATTACAATCATGATCGAAATTATGATATTGGTGGAATCTATTTTGATCAATTCAATGATCTGAAAGTGCTGAACATCAGATGTTACCGTAATGTAGCTACTGCTCGTGTTTACTCACGACGTCGTGAGTCATGGAGAACAATAAATTTCGGTAGTGTAAATAATTATGGTTCAAGCAATTATTCATGGTCTACAGGAGTTTATGTTGATAAAACCATATATTTCATGGTTTCAAATTATTGGTATCCACTAGGTGAGAGGACCATCGTTGCTTTTGATGTTCTTTCTGAGACTTTCAGAATGCTTCGCTTTCCAAAGAGTATCGTAGTCAATCCTTGCCAAGGGCATTTGTTGACCATCGCAAAGAGACTGCATTTAATTGGTATTGGAAAGTCTGCTGAGCTAACTGCTGATTTGCTTAGATATGAAGAAGGAGGCTGGATGAAGGTGTTTGCTTTCAATAATCCTCGTGTAGTTGATTATGAAGATAGGCGCCGAAGGACTAATATAATTGAAGACAACAAGTGGCTGATAACAAGCATCTGGGGGGATATGGTTGAAGTTGATCTGAGCAACGAAGTTCTGAAATACCTCCAACATGTTGACAACTACAATGGTCCGAAATGAGCTTTATTTATCGAGACTACTGTTTCGCCCATTGAATAGAAATTAGTATGTTGTATTTTACTGAATGTTGTTTGTTGTTTTGAACTTTGTTTATTATATAGTTACCTCTGTTTGACACTTGTAGTTTTTAAATAATTAGTTGTGTTAAAATTATTAATCATGTTTGTTATTTAAATTAACTAAATGAATATTTAGGTTTGAGAGTGTAAAAGCTTGTAATATTGGAAAAGGTTTGTTTAAATGATCAAAGCTCTGTTATTGTGAACAGATGTTTGAAAATAAAACAGTGGTTGATACATCTGTTGACTTTGGTCAACAGATGGATGAAAACAGATGTTTGGAACTACTGTTGGGATAAAACAGAGTCTTGTGGAGAAAACTGTGGTTGAAACTGCTGTTTGGTTAAAACGGTGGTTTAAAACCACTGTTGGGTTAAAATAGTGTTTTGTGGAAGTTGAAGGGGATTGAAACGATTGTTGGGTTAAAATATTGTTTTTTTGGAGAAGCAACATGCTTGATTGCAAATGTTATTTTGTTTACAAAAGATTAGTAAATTGTATATTTTTGTATTTTTTATATTCTGAAGTTTAAGTATTTAAGGTTGAAGTTTTAAGTTGGGGAGATATGGTTGAAGTTGATTTGAGCAATGAAGTTTTGAAATACCTCCAACATGTTGACAATTACAGTGATCCGAAAGAAGCTTTATTTATCGAGACTACTGTTTCGCCCATTGATTAGAAATTATTATGCTGTATTTTATTGAATGCTGTGTGTTGTTTTGAAGTTTGTTTATTATATAGTTACCTTTGTTTGACACTTTCATATTTTATATAATTAGCTTTGTTAAAATTATTAACCAATGTTTGTTATTTAAATTAACTAAATGAATATTTAGGTTTGAGAGTGTAAAAGCTTGTAATATTGGCAAAGGTCTGTTTAAATGATCAAAGCTCTGTTATTATGAACAGATGTTTAAAAATAAAATAGTGGTTGATACATCTGTTGACTTTGGTCAACAGATGGATGAAAACAGATGTTTGGAATCACTGTTGGGATAAAGCAGAGTGTTGTGGAGAATACTGTGGTTGAAACTGCTGTTTGGTTAAAACGGTGGTTTAAAACCACTGTTGGGTTAAAATAGTGTTTTGTGGAGGTTGAAGGTTATTGAAATGACTGTTCGGTTAAAATATTGTTTTTTGGAGAAGGAAAATGCTTCAATGCAAATGTTATTTTGTTTACAAAAGATTAATAAATTGTATATTTTTGTATTTTTTATACTGTAAACTTTAAGTATTTAAGGTTGAATTTGAAGTTGGGGAGATATGGTTGAAGTTGATTTGAGCAATGAAGTTTTGAAATACCTCCAACATGTTGACAACTACAGTTAAACGAAAGTGGGCAGAAAGTTGACTTTTCATTGCTAAATGCTTAAGTACTACTGATTAGTGATTATCCTTTATATAGTTTCGGATTATTTCCTTAGTTTTGTTGTGTCTCGAAGCAGGATGTGCTGTGTAAGTTGGTATTTGTAATTCTTTTAACACCGAATAGCTAAGATTTAGGACTATTCGGCTATTATGTAATATAAAAACTTATGTTGATTGTGGAAAGATGTTTGATTTCACATGGGATGAAAATGAAATTACTTCTAAATGGTCACCAAGATGGTCTTTTTTCGTTTTTATTGTTATGTTTCAAATTTCTGTTGAGTTTCCAATATTTTTAAAATTTTGTAGCAAGTGAATGATGTTTATTAACTAATGTTCAGTTCTGGCCGGTAATCGGGTGGATAAACCACCGCCACGTGCTGCTGCAATTCCGTTTCATTCTCCAAATCACTTGATACAGTGGTTGATGCATATGTTGAAAACCATTGTTGTTGATACATCTGTTGATACAGTAGTTGATGCATCTGTTGACTTTGGTCAACAGATGGATAAAAACAGATGTTTGAAACCACTGTTGGCTTAAAACACTATTTTGTGGAAAAAAAGTGGTTCCTTTTTTTTCAAACAGTGGTTTGACTTTGGTCAAGACAGACTTTTGAACCACTAAGAATCATAGTTTTGCAAATAGTGGTTTCACTTTGGTTAAACAGACTTTTTGAAAACAGTGGTTTGACTTTAAGCAATCATCAATGGAATTGGTCAACTTTATTTGCAAAAATTGGTTTTAACTTTATTTGAATTACAAGTTCCGTATAATTCTCATTCTTATTGCAAGAATTGGCTTGGATCTAAAGTTAATAAAATATGGTATGTATGGTTTTCTAAGAAACGACCCATGTTTGCACACGGGTCTTACCGCTAGTACTTTCTATAAAAGGAGAAATCTGAGTGACATAAGAAAAGCTGATGTGTCAGCCAGAGAGGCTATCCAACAAGGCTTTTCTTATGTCATTATTACATCATAAAGCCTAATATATAAAATCATTTAAAATTATATCTAAACATCTGCCAGGGTAAACATCGGTTAATTTATATTTGACTTTACTTTAATACCGAGCAGCAGTTGTTGTTATCCTCCGTAATGCTTTTAGATCAGCAGATGTTTAAGGCTAATTACCGGGAAATTCAAATTCAAAAATGCATAAGAATAAGTAGCAATTAATGCATGTCACCCAGAAACTCCTGTCAATCATCCTTCTTATATAAGCGTTTTCTTCTCATTTCCATCTTCATATTTCATCACGCTTTCCTCTTCTTTGATTTTGAAATTTAATCACAATCCGAATTCCGTATTAGAGGCATGTCAATATCATTTGACAGTAACAATCTTAGTTTTGTTAATGATTTGAATCCTGTGAAAGATACGTGGAACATGAAAGCGAGAATTATTCGAAAATGGAATCAGGGTTACAAGATGGATCTCATCTTCATTGATGAAAAGGTAATTTGTATCTCAACTTTCCTTTTTATATAGAATGTAGTGGTGTATGCTAAGAATATACTTTCTTTAAATGTTCTTCAGGGTGCTAAGATTCAAGCAGGTATTAAGAGTCATCTGATACCTGTTTTTGATGGACAGCTTCAAGAAGATGCTGTTGTGATTCTATCGAAATTTGGTGTTGGTGAGAATAAAGATTTATATAAAGTAGTAGTGCAGCCTTATAAAATCAACTTTTATATATACACAACTGTTACTCCTGTGAGAGATTGGCAAGGTGTTGAGTATGGTTTCAACTTCAGAGCTTATGAAGATATTCTTCAAGGACAGGCGTTAAACGCTTTGAGTGTTGGTAGTGTATATTTTTGTAATCATGTCTTGCTTGTATAAATACTAGAGAGTTTTACTTATATTCTTGTATAATGTGATCATATAGATGTTGTAGGATCTGTCATTTGTTGTGCAGATCTTGAAATCTTTGATCGACCTCCAAAGGAGACTAAGAAGATCAATTTCGATATTGAAGACTTGGAGTAAGTTGTTGTTTACATGTGCAGTCATGTACTGATCATTGTTTGTATTTAATGATGTTAATAATTAAGATGAAAAATGTTGGTATTTAATGTGAGATCTTGGTAATGGTAATAAATGAGATCTATAGTGTTTGTATCTAATCTTGAATCATGGTAATAAATGAGGCCAACAGTTTATTCATTCAATGTCATAATTTGGTTTTGATATTAGAGATTTTTAAAGAAATGGTCATAAATTAGTCTTTAGTATATCGTCATATGAATATTCTTTTCATGTAGGGGTAAGGTTTTGCGGTGTATTGTGTGGAATGATTATGCTCTGCAAATTAACGACTTCATTTCTAAAATCCCACATCATGAGCGTGTGATGGCTTTTATACAGCATGGAAAGTGTAAGGAATGGAAAGGTATTTTTGTTACTTTCTGCAAATCATAACTATACTGTTTATTTCTGGCAATATAAAGACATGTATACATTAAAGATCTATATACTTTTGCATGTAGGTGAATATACTGTTCAAAGTGATAAGTTTGCAAACACGGATTTTTCTGAATGAAGAAATTGATGAAGTTAATCAGCTAAGGAGGAGGTAATTTGTCAATGTAATTTCTATTGTATATAGATTTTAAGTCAAATACTTGGTTTCATGTTATTTGTATACTAATTCTAATCATTTGTGGTATTCAAAAGTCTTATACTGAAGTTTGGACAAGGGAGTAGTTCTACTTCTCAAACAATACTATCGTCTCGGAGTGTTTTTCCATTGCATAAAGAATTTGTAACTGTTGGTGTGAAGAAACATGTTGATGAGATTAGTGAGATAGAAAAGGTTTCACATCTTTTTATATAGTTTGGTTATTTGTTTGGTTTCTCACCTGCATGTTTGTCAAACTAGAGATTACAAGTTCATATATTGTTTTTACAGGAAATGTCTTGTGTTGTGGTTGCGACAATTAAGATTGTGCGAGAAGAGTATGGTTGGTTTTATGCTGCCTGTCGTAAGTGTTTCAAGAAGGTGATGGGTAAAAGTGAATACTTGCAGAATGTTGAAAATGTTTCAGATGATATTGTTCGATTGCCTGCGACTTCTTTGGTTTGTCCCAAATGTCATAGTGAATATACATCGATCACCACAAAGTAAGCAATGATGATTATTTAACATTATATTTATATACGTAACATTCTAGGACTGATATTTGAATATAGTTTTGCAGTTTACTTAGTCATTTGTGTATATTTCAGGTTCAAGGTGCAAGTCCGGGTGCAGGATGAGAGTGGTAGTGTTTCTTTTGTTATGTTTGATAGAGATGTTCAGAAGCTTCTTGGATTAGCGGTGAGTGACATAAGAGGGAGGCAGGTTAAGGCCAATGATACTGGATGTTTCCCTCATGAGATATTTCGATTGGTTGATAAGAAGGCTGCTTTTAAGATTGATGTTTCAGAGTTCAATCTTAAAAATGACTATCGTGTTTATACTGTGCAAAAAACATGTGATGATCCAGTAATAATTGCTGAGTTGGTTGGTGAGATGGTAATGGTGACGAAAATACTGATGAGGTAGCATATAAAATTACTTTTTCAATCTATTTATTTTTCTTTTGAGTTTTAAAGACTGGATTCTGCACTTTTTTATATGATATCATATATTATGATCCTTTAGGTTACTCAAGAGGTAGCTGACGTTAAAGATGTTAACCTTTCAGAATCTTCCCAGGTGTCTGCTGAACGAACTTCAAGGGTTAGTATTTATTTTTAAAGTATCTTTAGTATGTTTAAAAAGAGTTCATTATTTTATTAAATGAGATCAATAGTTGTTTTGAGATCTGTTGCAAGGATGCATGTCTCTGTTACGGCCGACTCTTCAGCCGTTAAAGTTGAAAAGGATTCTGGATCAAGTCCCAATGGAAAGCGGATGAATCAAGATTCTGATGTTGTCAACGTTGGTGAGCTATCCACTAATGCGAGAAGAACCCGGAAGAAGCTGTCTAATGCTAATAATTAGATGCTTATGAAAAAACCATTCTTATGAGAGATAAGTAGAAACCACTTATTTTTGAAGAATCCTTGTGGTTTTTATTTATGTCTGTTAACTGTTGTTTTAACAAACTATGGTTAAAAGTTTGTTTTGTAAGGGCTACAATGATGAATATGGTATGTAATGTCTACGCTTTGAATATCAAGTAAATTTAACCTTTTGTTTGTTATATAATATTGTTATTATAAATTATATACATTTTTGGTGATATTTATGGACTGGACAAGTAGTAGGGTTGTATATTTATTGTTAGATTAATGAATGAAAATTTAATCAATTGGTTAGTGGGAAAACTGTTAGGGTTTGAGATACATTAACATCTGTTAGAGGCTAAGCACATGTTATAGCGTGCTAACATCTGTTAACCCCTAAGAACTATTAGGATCTGAGTTATATTAGCATTTGTTGATAGACTTTGCTTCAACAGACCTTATGAGCTATTGATCATCAACTGTTAAAGATCTTATATTATAGATCTTCTGTTGAATTGTGCAATATCTGTTGGTCCACAACAGAACTTAGGTTCATCATACATTTGGGTTCATCAGCAGAGGTTCTCTTTAGCAGACTTTTGCTTCAGCAGTCTTTGTGTTAACAAACCTTTTGGTTCATCAGCAGAGTTTGTTTGGCTCATGACTTGAGGTTGTTTGGTTTAACAGACTTTCTTTCAACAGTGGTTGTCTTCTACAGACGTTTTGGTTTTCAAAGTTTAGCGAAACAGATGTTGAGTTTGTCCCTTTGGTAGAATCAGATTTTTAAAACACTGTTATTTGTAATTACAAGTTGTATACTATTTTATTAATTTTGAGTCTTATATTTCTTTTTGTTGAGCAACCGGGAAATGTAATGGAAAATAGTAACTTTAGATGCAAAATATAGTAATGTTTACTTGAAAAATATAAAAAGATAAAACCACAAAGTTTTGAAAGTATATAACTTTATATACTAACACTACATAACTTCATTCTTAAGTTAGTTTTCGAACAAGAAAGTTGTCCATCAAACATGTCAACTAAAACATAAATCATTAATTGCTGAAAAGATGTTCAAAGACTATGTCAACAAACTTCAAAGTGTATTTTATATCCTGTTACACTTTTTTCTTCGACTATCTCAAACCGCAGGTTTTTCCCCACAGATATTCCCGTTTCATCCATGATACGCTGCCAGTTTGTATACATCACAAGATGGTTGTTGTCGTCAGGTCTTCTAGGATCTCTCCTAATAACCAACTGTACCAAAAACTTCACATGACCAAATGACAGCACAGCTCTACGGTAGTCATTTAGCTGGTGTTCTCGAACAAAGTTCCTCAGTATTGCCTGTAAAGGAAAATTCTTTCTTTAGTTATTCATTCAAAACATCATATACTTTAAGTAATAACGGATAGATACAACATTATAAGTAAAATCAACCATATTAAAAGTAGATATGTAAATACCAAGATGTGTGTCTCTATAACATGGTATTCAAACTGTTTTTTATAATGTGGACGATTTTTGCGGTATTGATGATTGCTACGGCTGCAGTGATGTTTAGTCTCCCTGTGAAGTCCAATCCCGTGATTGTTAAAAATCTTCTTCAGGAGTACTTCCCATCCATTGAAACAACAGTTGGCAACTTTCCTCAATGTCATTTTCAAAGCAAAATGTTGTCCATCCTGGTCCCATAAAACCAGCAGCCAATCACTTTTTGTTTTCAGGAGAGAAAACATAATACACATCAACTTTACTACTCTGCTTTGGTCCATGTACTTTTGCAACCAAGTTATCAATTTTTAATCTCCTCTCCGACAACAGCTTTAGCAAATCGTGTGGTAAATGCTATAATTTTCATACATTTTAGAAATGTCATATTAGATTTTATATAGGATACAAAATATAAATTAGAAGTTTTTCCAACAGCCCAAAAGATACACTGACAATATATAAAAATAACGTAGCAATTTTTAACCTGCTTGCAGTATGTTTCTTCTTTAGCCTATATCAAGCAACCATGAACATAATCTCTGTTCGAGCCATTGTTTCTAATCTCCAATCCCTCATTGTTCAAAACATTTATCTCAAATTTTACTTCCTTCAATTTTTTTTAAACACAGCTTGTCTATGTTCTTATTTCTATAAGTTTCAACAAACCGAGTCCATTCTGGCCCGTTTATCCTCTTACTTTTATGACCGATGCTCTGTACTGCAATCTTATACTTAAATCCCGTATAATCAACCAACTTTATTACTTCACACTTTCTTGGTAATTGGTTACTCATTATCCTTGGAAGTACCTATGTATATAAAATACACAACATTTAATATATCTTTAATTTTATAAATACAGTTTTTAGCATACAATTGTGATTTGAGCTAATTTGTTCTAAGAATATAGCTTACCAATCCCTCATTTAGGTCTGTCAATTCAGAGACATTAATAATTATCATAAACTCCATCTGAAAGTAAAAAATACAATAACAATTAAATACTAAAACATAAAATCAATTGTATTTGAAAAGCATTCTATTTAAGGTATAAAAAAATATCTAACACTCTGTAGGACAAAACTTATATGTTGTGTACTTCAATATGGTCCCTACAACCAACAATATGAATCTAACACCGTGTAAGATGGAATTTATATTCTTGTATAATAAAAAAGTATTATATGACATTAAAGTTTTCAAATATCCATGTTTGTGTCAACTTCAAATTTCAGTTTTTTTCAGCAGCCAAGGCTATATTCACTTACAAATCAGACATATGAGTACTATAAACTGATTGCAGAATATTTTATCAAAATTAATATTGATAGAACAAATTTATCAATACTACATGGCAGTTCATACAATAATTCTGAAACCATTCGTAAAATATACAACCAAATTTTTATGAAACAATAATATTTCAGATTCTTATTTAGATGGAATGAATCAAAATGTAACTAAATAAGTTGATATAAATTTTATTATAAAATAAAGAAAACAAGTTTATATATTTTAACATCAGTAGATTATGATTTTGATGTTTATATAATTTGAAATGAGGAAACTGAAAGGAACATGTCAAAGCATACCTGTAAAATACACAAGAGAACAAAAAATACCTGATCTAAAACTTTAAACTTCTGATCGTCAAATCTGAAGAAGAAGAAACTGTAGAGTTTTTTCGCCGGAGAAGAAGAGGTAAGATTGTTTTGGGATTGTTGAAAGTAAGATATTTATCTATTAAATTGTAATTGTTTATTTATTTAACTTATAATAATCCTTAAAATCGGGATTTAAAAACTATTTTTAATTATATAAATATATGAATTAATAGATAAGTTTTTCTTATTTAACATTAAATTTATATTCAAGCAATGGTTGCTGCCGTGTAAAAAGTGTATTATTTTAAAGAAAAGAGGGAAAAGTATAAATTTTACAAAACTTAATTTCAACCAACCAGTGTAAATGTAACATCTGTATTAACTCCATTTAATATACTTTTTGTCACACCCCGACCACGTAAAACAACAAAACATTGCGGAAACGTCGGGGAGTGCTGTAACAGAATCATTGTTTCACAACCATGGATTAAACAATTTCATTTTATTTAATTAAATGTATTACATTACATTGGAATTAGAAACAAAACATGAACAAATAGACTTTTATTGTTATTAAGTCGCTAAGGCCTCGTCCGTTCCTATGTGAGCATGCATCAATATCATCATCAAATATCATCAACTATGGTACCTGAAACACATGTGAAAATACGTTAGCATAAAAATGCCGGCGAGTACATAGGTTTTATGTGAGTGTCAGATTCATGGCTCGTTTTACATGTTGCAATACTTATTTAAAAACCTTATTTTGAAAAGTATAGTATTGCGACATAATTAACCAACTCAAATCAAGTTGGATATGATTTATAAAATCTCGTAGCCATGATTCTTAACTCCAAAACATTTTTGTTTTATTAAATCAAATCGTAAAACATCTCGTAGAAACTCGTTAATAAGACTCGTATGGTTTATATTATTCAGAAAACATAATTGTGTGACATTGTTTCAAAATCGTTTACCCAAGGGATCTAGATAACGCAACGATATATAATGTGTTAAAAGCACTTATATATAGGAAGTACCGGCGGCGTATCCACCATGCTTTTAACACATTACACCCACCCCGTTACCTAATCACTTCCCTAACCCAATGGCTCAAACAGTATCAAACGATTCACATAAATCAAATGGTTACAAACGGTTCACATGAATCCAACGATTTCAAATGGTTCACATACATCAACTGGTTCATATACATCCAATGATTTCAAATGGTTCAAAATGTAAAACAATTGTGCTAGCGTGTTTAGTGAACATACATAGCAAGACATAATGAAATCATTTACTAATAGTGTACTAATGAACATAGCAAGTATATGATATGAAAACATGGAAAGCATGAAAATAACAAGTAGGCACATGTGTTTCACCCCAAAACATTTGGAAAACAGTAAAAGAGGGGTCTATGTACTCACTTGAGGATGCTTAGAAGTCTTGAATAACAACCAATCAAAGCTAGAGGGATCACGGAATCAAACGGAACCTAATATAGGTAACTATGTAAATAAACGGACCTAAATCGGAGGATCGGATAAAATGAGGTTTCGTAAACCAAATGAGTGTAGGGACCCATGTAATATGGTTTAACAAAGCCTAGATTCTAAAACGAAACCTAACCTAAGTGCTTACAACCCATTACGACTTGTTAAGGTAGCTTACGCCACTTTAACGCGTCATTCGCGTAAAACGCGTTCGGACCGCCTAACTAGTCCTATGATAAGTAAAATATGCCTTAACATGTCTAATATTGTTTCTAAATCAGTTTAGATATCAAAAATTATGTTACATATGCTTAAAATGAATTTTGGCGTAGAAAGGACATTTTGGTCATTTACCTAAGGCATATAACTACCTATCATACAACTACTTAAACGACGTGAGCATAAGGTATAACCTCGGAAGGTTATTCCCTATGCAACTATGGTCACCTAATGTGTTTGGTCGGATCCTAAAGATCGACCAAACGGGTCGGGTTCGAAAGTATAAGCGGTTGTTTAGACCGCTTACCTTACGACCCTACATAAGCAATAAACCTAAAGTGACGAGCTAAACATGTTAAAACATGCTTAACGAGGTTTGAAAACAGGTTTGGTGTCAAAACAAACGGTTTTGATACCTAAAAGTAGTTTGGTTACAAAATACGCAAGAATACGCATTTTGGCCGAAACTACGACTCGCCACTATGCCTAGATAACGTGGTAATCAGTAGGTATAGTCACAAGAGACTAAAACCATCATGATTACACTCATGTTATGAAGTTCAAATGAACTTCATGCTGACCATAAACTGGTCAAAGCAGAAAGTCAAACACAGTTTGACTTTCACGCGAAAAAGAACGAAAGAGGACTTACAAAAGGTCCAAGAATGGAAGTTTGACCCGATTATTCTCAGGTATGAAGTGAAAGCACCTCAACTTAGAGAAATATCAGATCAAATGTGAGTTTTAACAATGAGATGGATGGGGTATTTATAGTTTTTGCACAACCGTTAAGATCGTTCATCGTAAAACGAGCTTCGATCTCATCCGTACACATGTGCCCATGGTTTTGTGATACCATGGGAGCCCCTAGTTTCATTAAAACCATGTGAAAATGAGGTGAACAGCTGGAACAGGCTGGAATTTAGATTTTCAAGTTTGGTCCCTTCCTAAGATAACTATGGCAGGTTGTTAATTTTGGTCCCTGAATGTGCAAAACATGGTTTTTGATGCATTTTCGACACGTTTAAGCCACGTTAATCCCATTTCAAGGCTCTAAAATGAAGTTAAATTATAGGTAACATGAAACATGCTCAAAAATATCTCGGATGTCGGTTCGTTTGGTCGTACGGTTGCGTTGTTCGATTAATTACGACGAAACACGAACGAATGCGAAAAACGATCTAAATTATGCGACGAATGGAATTTTATCATGCCAATCACTAAAATAAAATATTTTAATGATTACATAAAGTTTTGGATGTACGGATGTATTCATAACGTAAGATATGCGCGGAAATGCAAACTTATGCACTTTTTGACGCTTTTAGTCCCTGAATGACCAAAAAGTTTATTTTAGCACACCGAACCCCTCAAAGCCTATTTCTAAGCTATGTAAAGGATATTTAGGGTATTTTTAACTTATGGTCATGTTCCGGAATGTTCATTACAATACAAATCGGCATACTTTCGCAGTTTGTCGAAATTAGTCCCTGTAAGCGAATAAACTTGATTTCGCCACACCAAACCCTCCAAAACTTATTTCTAAGTTATGTAAAGGTTATTTAAGGTATGTTAAGCCTATTTCACTATTCCAGAGTGTTCGTTGCATTAAACTGGTTATATTTACGCATCAGTGCGCGTATAACCTTCTAGAAAGCGATTTAAAGCTTGAAATCGAACATGAATTGATATGTGCAAACAATACACGTATTTTACAAATCCCAAGTATGAAAAACAATATTTCATAAATTTGGTATTTGTTTGATGGTCACAGAGGCACAGGTGTCACAGTTTCCCCTACTTTAGGAAATTTCGTCCCGAAATTTATTCGTAGGAGTCTGTCTGTGACGCTGTGTTAAATAATTGCCTTGCATGTAATCTAGGGTGTTTATCTATTTGCGTAGAATAACCCATCAAAGATTATGCAATGCATAATCCTGTCATTTCTCTCAACGGACAATCTTTAAAAATGAAAATGAAGGAAAAATCAAGGATATTCATTTCCCTCGATGGATATTCTTCAGAAACGAAAATGAATGGAATGAGTCATTTTCCTCAATGGGTATTCTTCAGAAACGAAAATGAACGAATAATCAAGAATATTCATTTCCCTCGATGGATATTCTTCAGAAACAAAAATGAACGGAATGAGTCATTTTCCTCAATGGGTATTCTTCAGAAACGAAAATGAAGGAAAAATCAAGAATATTCATTTCCCTCGATGGATATTCTTCAGAAATGAAAATGAACGGAATGAGTCATTTTCCTCAATGGGTATTCTTCAGAAACGGAAATGAAGGAAAAATCAAGAATATTCATTTCCCTCGATGGATATTCTTCAGAAACGAAAATGAATGGAATGAGTCATTTTCCTCAATGGGTATTCTTCAGAAACGGAAATGAAGGAAAAATCAAGAATGTTCATTTCCCTCGATGGATATTCTTCAGAAACGAAATGAACAGAATGAGTCATTTTCCTCAATGGGTATTCTTCAGAAACGGAAATGAAGGAAAAATCAAGAATATTCATTTCCCTCTATGGATATTCTTCAGAAACGATAATGAATGAAATGAGTTATTTTCCTCAATGGGTATTCTTCAGAAACGGAAATGAAGGAAAAAGAAAAATCAGGGATATTCATTTCCCTCGATGGATATTCTTCAGAAACGAAAATGAACGGAATGAGTCATTTTCCTCAATGGGTATTCTTCAGAAACGGAAATGAACTGAGTCAACTCTAGACACATGACAAAACTTGCTGTGGTTTCTGTGCACTGAATTCGATAATTATGTATGCATCCATAATTACGTAATTCCTTGCACAGTCCGCACAATTTGTTTTGTAATGTGAAGGGGAAGAAAATCAAACCTGTGATGAGTGTGACTAGACTATCATAGGGTCCTTTTAATTAGATCGACAAATGATCTCTTTAATTAGACCACCAAGGAGTCTTTTCAGCTATATCATCACATGATATTCCTAACCAGATTTTTGGATCAATCTGTTTAACTAGACCACTCAAGGGGTCTAATTATGGAATAGTACATTATAATCCAAGGGTCTTAACTATTACGTAGAAGCCCATTAAGGATTTAAGGTAGTACCTTTGGATATCCTACTATGAATCCCTTATACGAAGATATGAAAGAGTCTACGAGGATTTGGATAACAAAAACTTGGATCACACAAAAACATAAAAGGGAACACATAAGCACATAATCACATATTTGTTTAATTTGACCTTTAATTTGTTATCTTTGGACACGGATATTTAAAGCACACCAGGAATCCAATCCGTGGATTTCATTTGGCACTTTAATCATTTTCAAGAATCTATCTATGAAGATAGGATGATATTCCGAAAATTCGATTTTGTTTTCAAAGAAACGTAATATTCGAATTAAGGCACACAACAATTTTAGGATTTACGGAAATACCCTTAGGTACCCTATTAAGGATTTATAGTGGTACTTTGGGTATTCGTCCAGAGTTGTAACTTGCGCCTTGTACTTCGTTTCTTTGGAAAAAACGAGTACTTAGGATTTTCGTGGAAAACGCAAGAGATCATAAAATGGAAGAATTTTGGGGGTAGTATGTTCTTCAAGGAATATGATTCCCTGATTGTCGGTATTGTAGGGGATATGTTGTTTATACATGCAACCACATAAATACATTGCAACGTGAATAAAAGATTTGTTTATAAACAACGATAACAACTGTTTCATGGACCTTGACAACAAAAGAAAATAATACATAAGACGTGAGGGTGTTGTCTTCTAGTCGGTCAGATGTTCATCCCTGTGCTGGATTTGCATTAGCAAGCTTTGGGCAATTTCTTCGGAAATGACCCATCTCGCCACAGTTGTAGCAAGAACCTGGTGGAAAACGAGCTTGAGCAGGATTGTTGTCAGCTTGATTTGGTGCAACTGCAGCTCGGAAAACTCTTGATGTATGACCTATAAGTCCACAAATTTGTCATTTGCGGCACTTCACACTAGCATGATGATGAAGGTTACATTGGTTGCACAAGGGTGAAGTTCCGTTGTATGGCTTCCTAGCAGGGGGTTGAGCTGGTTGGTTGGGGGTAGCTTGATCATTGTGAGCAACCACGACGAAGTTCTGGGAAGCTTTTCGCTTCTTTGACTTCTTGGTGGATTCAGTCTGTTCATCTTTGGGTTTCGATTCCTCAATTTGTTTCTTATCACCTTTTCGGAAAAGTTTACCTTTCCTGATTTGAGATTCAGTCAAGGTAGCAGATAGCTCATTGGCCTGCCTAACCGTAGTGGGGTTACTACCAGTCACAATGTCTTGTACTGGGTCAGGGAGGCCATCAATGTACTTTTCGATTGCCTTATCCAAAGGCGTAACCATATTCGGGCATAACAGATTTAACTCCTCATAACGATCCACGTAGGCTCGATGCTCATCGCTATCTTGCTTAAGATCGTCGAATTCCCTTTCCAAGGCCCTGATCTCGTGACGAGGACAGAATTCCTTCATCATCAGAGCTCGAAGCTCTTCCCACGTTTGAGCCAGTGCCACATCGGCACCCCTATCTCTCATCACACCATTCCACCATGTCAAAGCTCGTTTCTCAAAGACACTAGATGCGAATTCTACCTTTCGCTCATTTGGGCATTGAACATGCCTGAAGGTGCTCTCTAGACTCTCGAACCATTGCAGAAGTGCAGTCGCTCCTTGAGACCTAGAAAACTTTGATGGCTTAGCCGAGTTGAACATCTTGAAGTTGCAGGGGGCATTATTGTTGTTGAGAGCTTGGTTACATTGAGCAACGATGTTCGGGATTGCAGCAGTCATCTGCTGCGTAATGATAGCTTCCAGTTCTTCATTAGGTACTTGATTGTCGCGTCGTGGAGGCATTCTAAAAGGGGAAACAATAGAGGAAACAAGTGAAATGGCATTGGGTAAGAATAGGATGTTACAATTACCGACCAAAAGCATGCGTGATGGTCATTTGTTTGAACCACGAAGCAAACAAACGACACACAAAGTCTGAATCAAAGTAATCAGGTCCTCATAATGTATCGCGAAGACATGCTCGCCTATAAGTGGACACTCACCCCAAGAGTTCCCAGGTAAGAGTGATTGGTCCGATATTGCGGATTTGTACGAACACTCTAGCCTTAGACAGAAAGCTCAGGGTACAAGCACCCACCCTTCCAGTTTGCACGTGTTCACATTATGTAGCCCCAAAATTTGACGAGAATTTGAAAACTTTGAAGGTTCGTAACCTTATAATAAATCATCCTAGAACAGATAATTAGTTTTCAAAGCAGATTCGAATTTTGTATTCTTGTTGTGGTTGTCACTTAAGGATAGGTGACGGTATTGTTTTAAAACTAAACACAAGATAACTTGTGTTAGGGTCCTAGGAAGGTTATAGTCTAGGTCAAAGAATTACGAATAACCTAATTCCCTACAACCATTGGCTCTGATACCAAATATTCTGTCACACCCCGACCACGTAAAACAACAAAACGTGGCGGAAACCTCGGGAGTGTTATAACATAATCATTGTTTCACAACCATGGATTAAACAATTTCGTTTTATTTAATTAAATGTATTACATTACATTGGAATTAGAAACAAAACATCAACAAATAGACTTTTATTGTTATTAAGTCGCTAAGGCCTCGTCCCTTCCTATGTGAGCATGCATCAATATCATCATCAAATATCATCAACTATGGTACCTGAAACACATGTGAAAATACGTCAGCATAAAAATGCCGGCGAGTACATAGGTTTTATGTGAGTGTCAGATTCATGGCTCGTTTTACATGGTGCAATACTTATTTAAATACCTTATTTTGAAAAGTGTAGTATTGAGACATAATTAACCAACTCAAATCAAGTTGGATATGATTTATAAAATCTCGTAGCCATGATTCTTAACTCCAAAACATTTTGTTTTATTAAATCAAATCGTAAAACATCTCGTAGAAACTCGTTAATAAGACTCGTATGGTTTATATTATTCAGAAAACATAATTGTGTGACATTGTTTCAAAATCGTTTACCCAAGTGATCTAGATAACGCAACGATATATAATGTGTTAAAAGCACTTATATATAGGAAGTACCAGCGGCGTATCCACCATGATTTTAACACATTACACCCGCCCTGTTACCTAATCACTTCCCTAACCCAATGGCTCAAACAGTATCAAACGGTTCACATAAATCAAACGATTTCAAATGGTTCACATACATCAGATGGTTACAAATGGTTAACATACATCCAATGATTTCAAATGGTTCACATACATCCAATGATTTCAAAAGGTTCAAAACGTAAAAAATTGTGCTAGCATGTTAAGTGAACATACATAGCAAGACATAATTAAATCATGTACTAATAGTGTACTAATGAACATAGCAAGTATATGATATGAAAACATGGAAAGCATGAAAATAACAAGTAGGCACATGTGTTTCACCCCAAAACGTTTGGAAAACAGTAAAAGAGGGGTCTATGTACTCACTTAAGGATGCTTAGAAGTCTTGAATAACAACCAAGCAAAGCTAGAGGGATCACGGAATCAAACGACACCTAATATAGGTAACTATGTAAATAAACGGACCTAAATCGGAGGATCGGATAAAATGAGGTTTCGTAAACCAAATGAGTGTAGGGACTCATGTAATATGGTTTAACAAAGCCTACATTCTAAAACGAAACCTAACCTAAGTGCTTACAACCCATTACGACTCGTTAAGGTAGCTTACGCCACGTTAACGCGTCGTTCGCGTAAAACGCGTTCGGACCGCCTAACTAGTCCTATGATAAGTAAAATATGCCTTAACATGTCTAATATTGTTGCCAAATTAGTTTAGATATCAAAAATTATGTTACATATGCTTAAAATGAATTTTGGCGTAAAAAGGGCATTTTGGTCATTTACCTAAGGCATATAACTACCTATCATACAACTACGTAAACGACGTGACCATAAGGTATAACCTCGGAAGGTTATTCCCTATGCAACTATGGTCACCTAATGTGTTTGGTCGGATCCTAAAGATCGACCAAACGGGTCGGGTTCGAAAGTATAAGCGGTTGTTTAGACCGCTTACCTTACGACCCTACATAAGCACTAAACCTAAAGTGACGAGCTAAACATGTTAAAACATGATTAACAAGGTTTGAAAAGAGGTTTGGTATCAAAATAAACGGTTTTGATACCTAAAAGTAGTTTGGTTACAAAATACGCAAGAATACGCATTTTGGCCGAAACTACAACTCGCCACTATGCCTAGATAACGTGGTAATCAGTAGGTATAGTCACAAGAGACTAAAACCATCATGATTATGCTCATGTTATGAAGTTCAAACTAACTTCATGTTGACCATAAACTGGTCAAAGCATAAAGTCAAACACAGTTTGACTTTCACGCGAAAAAGAACGAAAGAGGACTTACAAAAGGTCCAAGAACGGAAGTTTGACCAGATTATTCTCTGGTATGAAGTGAAAGCACCTTAACTTAGAGAAATATCAGATCAAATGTGAGTTGCAACAATGAGATGGATGGGGTATTTATAGTTTTTACACAACCGTTAAGATCGTTCATCGTAAAACGAGCTTCGATCTCATCCGTACACATGTGCCCATGGTTTTGTGAAACCATGGGAGCCCCTAGTTTCATTAAAACCATGTGAAAATGAGGGGAACAGCTGGAACAAGCTGGAATTTAGATTTTCAATTTTGGTCCCTTCCTAAGATAACTATGGCAGATTGTCAATTTTGGTCCCTGAATGTGCAAAACATGGTTTTTGATGCATTTTTGACAGGTTTAGGCCCCGTTAATCCCATTTCAAGGCTTTAAAATGAGGTTAAAGTATAGGGAACATGAAATATGCTCAAAAATATCTTGGATGTCGGTTCGTTTGGTCGTACAGTTGCGTTGTTCGGTTAATTACGACGAAACACGAACGAATGCGAAAAACGATCCAAATTATGCGACGAATGGAATTTTATCATGCCAATCACTAAAATAAAATATTTTAATGATTACATAAAGTTTTGGGTGTCCGGATGTATTTAGAACGTAAGATATGCGCGAAAATGCAAACTTATGCACTTTTTGACGCTTTTAGTCCCTGAATGACCAAAAAGTTTATTTTAGCACACCGAACCCCTCAAAGCCTATTTCTAAGCTATGTAAAGGATATTTAGGGTATGTTTAACTTATGGTCATGTTCCAGAATGTTCGTTACAGTACAAATCGGCATACTTTCGCAGTTTGTCGAAATTAGTCCCTGTAAGCGAATAAACTTGATTTCGCCACACCAAACCCTCCAAAACTTATTTCTAAGTTATGTAAAGGTTATTTAAGGTATGTTAAGCCTATTTCACTATTCTGGATTGTTTGTTGCATTAAACTGGTTGTATTTACGCATCAGTGCACGTATAACCTTCCAGAAAGCGATTAAAAGCTTGAAATCGAACATGAATTGATATGTGCAAACAATACACGTATTTTTACAAATCCCAAGTATGAAACACAATATTTCATAAATTTGGTATTTGTTTGATGGTCGCAGAGGCACAGGTGTCACACTTTTCATCTCCATTATTGAATATAAGCTCTAGAAAACATATTCGGAAGTTTTCTCAAATAACTTTCTTATCAAAATCGGCAAGGTTTTATTGCATAATATAGATTACACACTATAAAACCAAGTATTTTTTCTTTTAATTTATTGTTTGTATTATAAATATTAGATTAATCATTATTTGATGTTATGAGTATGTATTTGTCACTGACGGCGTTTCATATTCTTCGTTGAAGCAAATAATAGTTGCTGTAATCCAGTGTATTTTTATCAATTAAGTACTGAATTAACTTAAATGAAGTTACTCATAGCATTCTCTGTCACAATTTGTGCATGCATATTCGTGATGTTGTCTTCTACATTACGATTGATAAATCAACCATATAATTTTTGGTTGATGCTTATTTGTTTAACTGTTGTGAGAGATGATTGTTTTCGTTTTGTGCTTTGTTTTTATAATACCTTAAGTGTGTGATTGTACAAATAGTCCGGTTAATATTTGGTACTTTTGTTTTTTAAGTGCTGATTTAGTTTAACTGATGTTAGTGATGTATATTTTATGATGTTGTTTGTCTACGACTTTTGTTGGATGTTGTTCATCTTTATAACTTGTAAGTTTAAATTGTTTATTGCAGATATGAATCTATCCAATCAAACACCATCCTTTTTAAAATTCCTTAATGAAGATGATTTTATATTTTTGGTATGTTTTTTTTAACTTTCTTGCTACTATTAGGATTCTACATTAATTTTTGATGTAAGATGTATGTTAACTACTGTCTCAGAATATACCACTTGATTTTGAGACTCTGTTGTGGAGAAAGGAGGTCCCGTATGGTCAAATTGTAGAGTTACTTGATGGTGACAAATCATGGTTAGTACGAGTAAGGAATGTGACAACTGGCACCAAACCGGTAATTTCCGTACACTTTAATTATTACTTAATGACTGCAATTATGTGCTTAAATGTCAACATGGTCTGATTACATTCTATACTTGTGAATTCATTCACGTTTTATACTACAAAATATTGCTTTATGCATTAACGAGAGCGTTGCGTCAGAAATACTAGTAAAGTCACCGGTAAGACACATTGTGTCAACAAATCTACAGAAAGCAGTTAGACGATAGAATTGGAGCCTAGATGTAGGTCCAATGACAAGAATACATTAAAACCCAAGATTACATACAAGGGTTTATATATATACTCTCCGGAAGCAAAAAGAAGCACTAAAAAGCACCCGAAACGCACTTTAAGTGCAGAATTTCACTAAATTCTGCTATAAATCAGCTTTTAACATATAATTATCATGCAGAACTTATGTTTCATCATTCAGAATATTTCCCCAAGTGTTGGGAATTGAAAGGGTTACAAAAGGGCACTTGAAAGACACTAAATGGTGCAATTTAGCACTTTAACGAATCGGTATTTAACAGAACAACCGGACTTTACCCGGAACATCAAAATAATGCTAGAAACATTGTTTATTTATTTCTGAGCTAGTTACGATCCCCGAACACCCAAGCACCTCCTAAAATATCTACCAACTAAATAACCTAACTAAATACTTAGCTTTGGATGATAAACTAACTATTTGGTTAATATTTACATTAAGACCCCTTCCCCCTAGCTTGAAATCGGCCTCATGGCCGATTTAGTGGATTGTGTTGATTAAATTATTAGATATTGCCATGTACTTAGAAGACATATGGACCAAAGGTTCAAGACTTGTTGGAAACTTCCTTTATAAACCACTAGATCTTCACTCCATACCCATCACCTTCAACATTCAACAAAACACCCTCTCCTTCCCTCTCTTGGCTACGGCTCCAACCCCCCACACACACACGTCCATTTCAAGCTCCAAATCAAGCATTCTAAGGTGACTCCAAAGTGTAAGAAGGCATATAAGGAAGCTAGGAGCTTGTAGAAATTGAAGGACCTTCTTTATTTGCTTTTATCCACTTCATTTACCCTCTTGATCATCCCTAGCTTTGTGCTAGTGGTAAGGACTTTGATCTTGCTATTTTATATCTATTCTAAGTGGTTAATAATGAATCATGTTCAAAAACATCAAGAACACTAATGAATGATAAGAAGTAAACTTGAAACATAAGCTTTAAACATGAAGAAAACTTGTTGTACATGAGTTGTTATGCTTGTTGGTTATTGTTTGTTGGTAGAAATAATGTTGATCATCATGTAATCTTGCTAGATCATGATTTAAAACATAATCTAGCAAGATGAGAGGATGAACATGATAAAGGTTATGAATCATCCACAGAAAGATCATGAACTTGAAAGAATACTATGTTTTCCTAAAAATAAAGATCAAAGTAAGATGATAAACATGTAGATCTAAAGATCCATGAGTGGTTTTTCAAAAGAACTAAGTTAAAAATACAAGTTTTACTTAATCTTGGTTCTTAAACAAATAAACCTTATTTTTGGTGGTTAATAGAGTAAAGATACACATGTGTAACAAGAAAAATACAAGAAGAAGTATTTTTAGAAAACATGAACATAAGTTGTAAAGAATCATATTCTTTAAAAATGAAGTTTTTAAAGAAGCAATCACACTTTAAAGGGAAACAAGACTTACTAAATACCCTAGTAAGTTACAACACATTTTTATAAACTTTCAAGTTCATGAAATAGAGAAATTAGTGTATGTTGTTGATGATTGTTGTTGAAATTGATTGATGATGATTTTTAAAAGAAAATAAACACATGTTTTGAAAACATGGGAAACCTCCATTTTTAGGGGAAACTCTGTCAAAATTTTTATAAATTTTGACACTTAGAAAAATATAAGTTTTTGAGAAACTTATCCCCTAAAAATGTATCTAAAAACATTTACCAAGGTTTCCCAAAACTTTTGTGTTAAGAAATGAGGATTTCTTCAAGAATAAAAATGGATATTAAGTATGTATATTTTTGAGAAAAATATATATATTTATTGATCGCCAAATTTTGTGCTAAGTGTATGTAGTATGTATTATACTTGATAGTGTATTAGGACTTGAAAATACACTAAATACTCATGAAAAGTAAATACACATACAACATACAAGATACATAATTCGGGTGCAAAATACAAGAAACTTATATTTATTTTTGAGAAAATAATATAAGTAAGACACTTAGTTAAAAATATAAATTATTTTTAACACAAGAATACATATACAAAGATAGTGACTTGTGTTTGTGCGATACAAGTCTAGTGACTAACGATAATAAAAGACGTTTAGGTCACGACGCATTATAAGCAAAACCCGGTGAAGTTTCGCAAGGAACGCAAAGTTGTGAGTTCATGTTCCCCCTTTTCTTTAACTGTTTTTAGTTTTATAACTTCGGGGGTGAAATACATGTTACTAAATGTTTACAAGAGAGTTCATGTCCCCACTTTTAATCTTTTACATACTTTTAAACTTGGGGCGAACACATGAAAATTGATACTTGATATAATAAACGAGAATTGATACTTGATATAATAAACGGGAATTGATACTTGATATAATACATAAACAAGAAGCACTCTTGGTGATCACTAGTACCAAGTATGATGCGTTTTGAGGAATGATACGAGAAATCGTGTCACGAATAGGGTACCATAAGCACCATTAATCGTGTACATACTTAGACCGCAAAACAAAAGGTTAGATCTAACGGGTGTCCGGGCAGCCACACTCTCGGTGAACACTAGTACCGAGTACTGCTTTTGTGTCTCCGTCGTGAATCGACAACTAGAAAAATGCCTATGGTTTGGTGACTTCCTATGTCGTGTCACATGTTAATGGCCTTGCAACCCATTAACTATACAAGAATACTTTATTTGTACGAAATTCGTACACAAGAATACGTTATTTGGTCCATACCACAAGAATACTTTATTTACACAAGAATACGTTATTTGGTTCATACCACAAGAATACTTTATTTACACAAGAATACGTTATTTGGTTCATACCACAAGAATACTTTATTTACACAAGAATACGTTATTTGGTTCATACCACAAGAATACTTTATTTACACAAGAATACTTTATTTCCACAAGATACTTATCATGTTTTCATACAAAGTATACAAACGTGTTCAATACACAACTGCATGAATTCACACCAACATTATGTTTACGTTTTTCCAAAAACTCACATGTATTTCAGGTAACTAAGATGGATGTGCGCGCGGTCTTACTCATGCCCTTGGATATCGTCTATGTTTACTTTTAAATAAAGTTGTAGACTTTCAGACAATATGTTGTCCCGTGATGTAAACACTTAAACTATGTTTTCCGTTATCTAATGTTAATGGTGTTTAAAGTTATTTTTACGAGCATGTAGTATGTTTACCTTTCGTATGCAATGAGAACCTTTCATGATCACACCTCGTGCTTCCGCCGCAGAAAGGGGTATGACAGATTGGTATCAGAGCTGCGATTATAGTGAACCAGGATTCCTTCTCGAGTCTAGTCTACAATCTCTAGGATCCTTTCACGAAAACAATTTTCCAAAAAGTTTTCATTGCATAAAACGTTCCGCGACATCCACTACCTGAAACTGTTTACAAGAGTCAAGAAAAAGACACTACGAGACTTAGGGTGCACTAGAGTAGCACTCGTCTGAGATTGAGAATTAATTGCAATTATGTGTGATAATTGATATTTACACATGCTAGAAGTAGAATGTCACAAGTATACGCGACTTACCTGAAAACAATGGCCTACCTGAAGGAAGAGATACGAGGATGAAACGAACTGTGCGGACTGTGCAAGGAGTTACGTAATTATGGATGCATACATAATTATGGAATTCAATGCACAGAAATCACAGCAAGTCTTGTCACGTATGGATTCCCTCAGTGTAAGAAAAGGTCAAACGTGAACACTAGCTTATTAAATACTCTGATAGAGTGATAATTGTTTGATGTCACTTATGTGGTATATGCCTGTGTATATATATACTACTACCGTCTAGTATGACGATATCAAACAAATGCCTAAACCTATTGTGTGGTGTTCTGTCAGAACATGGCACCCAGGAAAGCTGTGAACGCTCGTGATCAACCTCCTCCTCCCCCACTGCCAAGAATTGCTGAAGAGCTGAACGCTCTACTGGAAGAAAGGATCTCCGCTGCTATCGCCCAATACGAGGCGAACCGAACTCAAGAAGTGGCGGGCCAAGCAATGCTAGGCGTAATGGGAATGGAGATTCATCTGGAGGCAACACAACTCAAGGCTGCACCTTCAAGCAGTTTCTCGACTGCAAACCGATGAACTACGACGGCACAGGAGGTGCAGTAGCGTTTGTACGCTGGACAGAGAAGACTGAAGCTACTATCCGTATGAGCAAGTGTACCGCTGATCAGCAAGTCACCTTCGCTACAAGGTTGTTTGTTGATGAAGCTCTGACTTGGTGGAACTTGCAAGTCCAAACTTTGGGTGATGATGCCGCGTATGCATGACTTGGGATGAACTGAAAGAGAAAATGAGGGAAAAGTACTACTCCAGTGCGGAACTCCAAAGGCTGGAAACGGAGTTCTGGCACTTGACCATGGAAGGTGCTGACATCAATGGTTATACTCGAAGGTTCCACGATCTGTCTAGAGTGCTTCCGTACATGGTGACTCCCGAATTTAAGCGCATTGAACGCTACATTTGGGGATTGGCCTCAGAATTCCGTGGCATGGTAACTTCGGCCAAACCTCAAACAATCACCGAGGCTGTAACTCTGGTTGTCAGCCTTACTGAAGATTGTGTTCGTATGAAGAAGTTATCGTTGAACCTAACAGAGAAGACCGAGACGCATGCTGAGTCGTCCGGTGACAAGAAGAGAAAGCATTCGAATCTGAATCAAGCAACTCGCAACAACAAGGGTTTCAATAACAAGAAGCGTGACACCAACCCGCCTCAGGAGGCGAAAACTCTTGCAACCATGAATGACGCCCCTGCCAAGAGGTACCTGGGCACTCGGCCCATTTGCAACAATTGCAAGCGTCACCACGAAGGGATTTGTCGCGTTCCAAAATGCGACAAGTGTAGAAAACTGGGTCACCATACTGAGGACTGTTGGGGAAAAGGAAAGAAAGGGAATGGAAACCACAACAATGGTGGAAATGGAAATGGTAATGGTAATCGGAATGGGAATGGAGCTAGGCAAAACCAAGGATGCTTCAGTTGTGGAAGCAATGATCATTTCATGAAAGACTGCCCAAAGGGAAACAATGCTCAGGCTCGAGCATTTGTGATTGGAGCAAAGAACGCACGCGAGGACCCTAATGTGGTCACCGGTACGTTTCTCATTAACAATCACTTCGCATCCATATTATTTGACACTGGTGCCGATTATAGCTTCATGTCTATGGAATTTAAACGCATGCTTGGAATAGAATCTAGTAGATTATATATCCCTTATTCTATAGAGCTAGCCAATGGTAAACTCGTTGAATCAGGCGAAGTTGTTAGAAGTTGCACATTAGAACTTGGTGAACGAAGATTTAGCATCGACCTCTTACCTATTCAATTGGGCAGCTTCGATGTAGTGGTCGGAATGGACTGGTTGTCCAAGAACAAAGCTGAAGTTATTTGTCATGAGAAAATCATTCGCATCCATCTGGCGAATGATGAAACTCTCATTGTACATGGAGAAAAACGAGACGCGCCTCTACGAATCATTAGTTGCATGAAGGCACGGAAGTGCTTAAGGAAAGGATGTGTTGCCTTTCTAGCACATGTTGTAGATAAGAAGGCTGAGGAGCCGAAACTCGAAGACATTCCTGTGGTGAAAGAATTCCCTGATGTTTTTCCCGAAGACCTACCAGGATTCTCTCTGCAACGACAAGTCGAATTCCGTATAGACTTGGTTCCAGGAGCCGCTCCTGTAGCCAAGGCTCCCTATCGGCTTGCACCATCCAAAATGCAAGAATTATCTACACAACTCTAGGAGTTGTTGGATAAAGGATTCATAAGGCCAAGCTTCTCACCTTGGGGAGCTCCAATATTGTTCGTGAAAAAGAAGGATGGAACTCTGCGAATGTGTATCGACTACAGGGAACTGAACAAGCTCACTATCAAGAATCGGGATCCATTACCGAGGATTGATGACTTATTTAACCAGTTACAAGGATTAAGTTACTATTCCAAGATCGACCTTCGATCTGGATACCATCAGCTAAGAATCTAAGAGGATAGCGTACCAAAAACTGCATTCAGAACACGCTTTGGGCATTACGAGTTTCTTGTGACGCCATTCGGACTAACGAACATGCCAGTGGTCTTTATGGATCTGATGAACCGCGTATGCAAACCATATCTCGATAAATTCGTGATTGTATTTATCGATGATATCCTGATTTACTCGCGAATGAAAGAAGAACATGAGCAACACCTGAGAACCATTTTGGAACTACTGAAGAAAGAGAAACTTTACTCAAAGTTTTCAAAGTGCGAATTCTGGATTCGCGAGGTACAATTTCTTGGTCACGTTGTGAATGAGAAGGGCATTCATGTAGACCCATCCAAGATTGAAGCAATAAAGAATTGGGAAGCCCCCATAACCCCAACTGTGGTTCGGCAATTTTTGGGCTTAGCGGGCTATTATCGGCGATTCATCGAGAATTTCTCAAAAATAGCTCAACCGCTAACTACCCTTACACAGAAAGACAAGAAATACGACTGGGGTGAAAAGCAGGAAGAAGCCTTCCAACTACTCAAGAATAAGCTATGCGATGCACCGATACTATCTTTACCCGAAGGCACTGAAGACTTCGTGGTATACTGTGACACTTCACGACAAGGTTTGGGTTGCGTGCTCATGCAACGCCAGAAAGTCATCGCTTATGCTTCAAGACAATTGAAGGTACATGAAAGGAATTACACCACGCACGAATTGGAACTAGGTGCGGTGGTATTCTCCTTGAAGATCTGGTGACATTATTTATATGGTACTCGATGCACGATCTTCACAGATCACAAAAGTCTACAACACATATTTGATCAGAAGGAGTTGAATATGCGCCAGCGGTGATGGGTCGAGCTGCTAAATGATTATGACTGTGAGATTAAGTACCATCCTGGAAAGGAAAACGTTGTAGCAGACGCTTTGAGTCGAAAAGAAAGGGTTAAGACCCTAAGGGTTCGAGCTTTGGAAATGACTATTCGAACGAACCTCACTTCACGTATTCGTGACGCGCAACAAGAAGCCCTTAAAATGGAAAACCGTAAAGCTGAATACCTACGGGGCATGTTAAAATATATGGTGCCAAATGAAGAGGGAGCCTTATACTATAAAAAGCGTATTTGGGTTCCGCTCTATGGCGGTATTCGATAAGTCATCCTTGATGAAGCACATAAATCGAGATACTCGATCCATCCAGGATCGGACAAGATGTATCAAGACCTAAAAGAATACTATTGGTGGCTGAGACTCAAAAGCGACGTTGCTGTCTATGTTGGAAAATGCCTAACCTGTGCTAAGGTTAAGGCTGAATATCAGAAACCGTCCGGCCTGCTACAACAACCAGAGATACCCATGTGGAAGTGGGAGCAAATCTCGATGGACTTCATAACGAAATTACCCAAGACCCCAAGAGGGCACGATATGATATGGGTGATAGTTGATCGATTGACGAAATCTGTGCATTTCCTACCGATCCGAGAAAAAGACAGCACTGGAAAGCTTGCTGAGATATACTTAAAAGAAATTGTGGCACGTCATGGAGTGCCAATCTCAATTATTTCAGACAGAGATGGACGTTTTGTCTCAAGAATCTGGCAATCCTTTCAGGAGGCCTTTGGATCTCAGCTAAATCTAAGCACGACCTTCCACCCACAAACAGACGGCCAGAGCGAACGGACTATACAAACATTAGAAGATATGCTTCGCGCATGTGTTATGGACCTAGGCGGCAGCTGGGATACTCATCTACCTTTAGTTGAGTTTTTCTACAATAACAGTTATCATACAAGCATAAAAGCCGCACCGTTCGAAGCTCTGTATGGCCGCAAGTGCAGATCGCCCTTATGTTGGGCAGACACTGGAGACAAACGAATGGTTGGTCCTGAACTTGTACAAGAGGCAACCGACAAGATTATGCAGATCCGAGAGCGCATTAAGGCAGCTCGAGATCGACAAAAGAGCTACGCTGATCGAAGACGAAAACCATTAGAATTCGAGGTTGGAGACAAAGTGTTGTTAAAGGTCTCACCTTGGAAGGGCGTAGTTAGATTCGGAAAACATGGGAAGTCGAATCCCCGATACATCAGACCATTCAAGAATCTAGAAAGAATTGGTGCCGTGACATACAAATTGGAGTTACCGGAAGAACTTAATGGAGTACATGATACGTTTCATGTATCCAACCTCAAGAAGAGTCCAACACAAGAAAACGTGATCATCCCTGCGGATGAAGTGCATATTGATGATGCCCTCCGATTTACAGAATAACCCATTGAGGTTACCGACTGGAAAGTCAACAAGACTAGGAGGAGCAGCGTGAAACTTGTCAAAGTACGTTGGCACTCAAAGCACGGACCCGAGTATACGTGGGAATGTGAAGACCAGTTCAAAGAAAAGTATCCCCACCTGTTCAAGAAGACTCCTGCGAGAGCTGGTTCAGCCTGAATTTCGGGACGGAATTCTTTTAACGGGGGGAGACTGTGACAACTGGCACCAAACCGGTAATTTCCGTACACTTTAATTATTACTTAATGACTGCAATTATGTGCTTAAATGTCAACATGGTCTGATTACATACTATACTTGTGAATTCATGCACGTTGTATACTACAAAATATTGCTTTATGCATTAACGAGAGCGTTGCGTCAGAAATACTAGTAAACTCACCGGTAAGACACATTGTGTCAACAAATCTGCAGAAAGCAGTTAGACGATAGAATTGGAGCCTAGATGTAGGTCCAATGACAAGAATACATTAAAACCCAAGAGTACGTACAAGGGTTTATATCTATACTCTCCGGAAGCAAAAATAAGCACTAAAAAGCACCCAAAACGTACTTTAAGTGCAGAATTTCACTAAATTCAGCTATAAATCAGCTTTTAACATATAATTATCATGCAGAACTTATGTTTCATCATTCAAAATATTTCCCCAAGTGTTGGGAATTGAAAGGGTTACAAAAGGGCACTTGAAAGACACTAAACGGTGCAATTTAGCACTTTAACGAATCGGTATTTAACCGAACAACCGGACTTTACCCGGAACATCAAAATAATGCTAGAAACATTGTTTATTTATTTCTGAGCAAGTTACGATCCCTGAACGCCCAAGCACCTACTAAAATATCTACCAACTAAATAACCTAACTAAATACTTAGCTTTGGATGATAAACTAACTATTTGGTTAATATTTACATTAAGACCCCTTCCCCCTAGCTTGAAATCGGCCTCATGGCCTATTTAGTGGATTAAATTAGTAGATATTGCCATGTACTTAGAAGACATATGGACCAAAGGTTCAAGACTTGTTGGAAACTTCCTTTATAAACCACTAGATCTTCACACCATACCCATCACCTTCAACATTCAACAAAACACCCTCTCCTTCCCTCTCTTGGCTACGGCTCCAACCCCCCACACACACACACACATCCATTTCAAGCTCCAAATCAAGCATTCTACGGTGACTCCAAAGTGTAAGAAGGCATATAAGGAAGCTAGGAGCTTGTAGAAATTGAAGGACCTTCTTCATTTGCTTTTATCCACTTCATTTACCCTCTTGATCATCCCTAGCTTTGTGCTAGTGGTAAGGACTTTGATCTTGCTATTTTACATCTATTCTAAGTGGTTAATAATGAATCATGTTCAAAAACATCAAGAACACTAATGAATCATAAGTAGTAAACTTGAAACATAAGCTTTAAACATGAAGAAATCTTGATGTACATGAGTTGTTATGCTTGTTGGTTATTGTTTGTTGGTAGAAATAATGTTGATCATCATGTAATCTTGCTAGATCATGATTTAATACATAATCTAGCAAGATGAGAGGATGAACATGACAAAGGTTATGAATCATCCACAGAAAGATCATGAACTTGAAAGAACACTATGTTTTCCTAAAAATAAAGATCAAAGTAAGATGATAAACATGTAGATCTAAAGATCCATGAGTGGTTTTTCAAAAGAACCAAGTTAAAAATACAAGTTTTACTTAATCTTGGTTCTTAAACAAATAAACCTTATTTTTGGTGGTTAATAAAGTAAAGATACACATGTGTAACAAGAAAAATACAAGAAGAGGTATTTTTAGAAAACATGGACATAAGTTGTAAAGAATCATATTCTTTAAAAATGAAGTTTTTAAAGAAGCAATCACACTTTAAAGGGTAACAAGACTTACTAAATACCCTAGTAAGTTACTACACATTTTTATAAATTTTCAAGTTCATGAAATAGAGAAATTAGTGTATGTTGTTGATGACTGTTGTTGAAATTGATTGATGATGATTTTTAAAAGAAAATAAACACATGTTTTGAAAACATGAGAAACCTCCATTTTTAGGGGAAACTCTGTCAAAATTTTTATAAATTTTGACACTTAGAAAAATATAAGTTTTTGAGAAACTTATCCCCTAAAATGTATCTAAAAACATTTACCAAGGTTTCCCAAAACTTTTGTGTTAAGAAATGAGGATTTCTTCAAGAATAAAAATGGATATTAAGTATGTATATTTTTGAGAAAAATATATATATTTATTGATCGCCAAATTTTGTGCTAAGTGTATGTAGTATGTATTATACTTGATAGTGTATTAGGACATGAAAATACACTAAATACTCATGAGAAGTAAATACACATACAACATACAAGATACATAATTCGGGTGCAAAATACAAGAAACTTATATTTATTTTTGAGAAAATAATATAAGTAAGACACTTAGTTAAAAATATAAATTATTTTTAACACAAGAATACATATACAAAGATAGTGACTTGTGCTTATGCGATACAAGTCTAGTGACTAACGATAATAAAACACGTTTAGGTCACGATGCATTATAAGCAAAACCCGGTGAAGTTTACGACGCAAGGAACGCAAAGTTGTGAGTTCATGCTCCCCCTTTTCTATAACTGTTTTCAGTTTTATAACTTCGGGGGTGAAATACATGTTACTAAATGTTTACAAGAGAGTTCGTGTCCCCACTTTTAATCTTTTACATACTTTTAAACTTGGGGCGAACAAATGAAAATTGATACTTGATATAATAAACAAGAATTGATACTTGATATAATAAACGAGAATTGATACTTGATATAATAAACGAGAATTGATACTTGATATGACGAATACATAAACAAGAAGCACTCTTGGTGATCACTAGTACCAAGTATGATGCGTTTTGAGGAATGATACGAGAAATCGTGTCACGAATAGGGTACCATATGCACCATTAATCGTGTACATACTTAGATCGCAGAACAAAAGGTTAGATCTAACGTGTGTCCGGGCAGCCACACTCTCGGTGAAAACTAGTACCGAGTAGTGCTTTTGTGTCTCCGTCGTGAATCGACAACTAGAAAAATGCCTATGGTTTGGTGACTTCCTTTGTCGTGTCACATGTTAATGGCCTTGCAACCCATTAACTGTACAAGAATACTTTATTTGTATGAAATTCGTACACAAGAATACGTTATTTGGTCCATACCACAAGAATACTTTATTTACACAAAAATACGTTATTTGGTTCATACCACAAGAATACTTTATTTACACAAGAATACGTTATTTGGTTCATACCACAAGAATACTTTATTTACACAAGAATACTTTATTTCCACAAGATACTTATCATGTTTTCATACAAAGTATACAAACGTGTTCAATACACAACTGCATGAATTTACACCAACATTATGTTGACGTTTTTCCAAAAACTTACATGTATTTCAGGTAACTAAGATGGATGTGCGCGCGGTCTTACTCATGCTCTTGGATGTCGTCTATGTTTACTTTTAAATAAAGTTGTAGACTTTCAGACAATATGTTGTCCCGTGATGTAAACACTTAAACTATGTTTTCCGTTATGTAATGTTAATGGTGTTTAAAGTTATTTTTACGAGCATGTAGTATGTTTACTTTTCGTATGCAATGAAAGTATGTTACTAAATAGTGTTAATGGTGTTTAAAGTTATTTGACCAGGTAGGAGAATTGTATCAGCAGCTGTCGGCCTGTCCTAGGATCGTGCTGCAGGTCCAGGTGGCGTCTTGTTGGATCAATGCGTGACCCTAATGAGTCAATCAGAAGAGTTTATCATCTATTTCAAAGGCGGAATCAGAGAAATAGACGTGTAATAACTTGATTCCTCTTAATTATCTTTCTTTTATTGATTCCAAAGCTTTTATAGATCGTTTGACAAACTGGCAGCACCTCGGCTCTGAATCGGAAAAGTTACAAATGAACTAGCAACACAGGTATATATAGTGGAGGTAATTTCGCTTGAAAGCGTCACTGACTGTTTCAAGCGGAATCACAATGGTTAATTTCGTTTGAAAGTGGCATGGCCATTTCAAGCGAAATCACCAAGACTAATTTCGCTTCAAATGGTCAGTGGCCATTTCATGCGAAATCACCCAATCACACTTAAAACCCTAATTTGATCCTGCTGTGTTCTAGTTTATCCTATCTAGACATAAGACTCGATAAAGACAAAGTTAACAGACATTTGTGCACCAACAGACTCCCCCTTAGATGTTGACGAAGTCTTCGGCGTCGTGTCTTCAGTCTTTTCTCTTTCCAGTTTATCTAACAATGTATACTTCCTTTAAATCTCCTCTTCTTCTTTCAACAGCTAGCATGAATCACAGAATCTGAATCTTTAACAACCTTCAAGCTCCCCCTTGAATGTAGATCCAGGAACTGTATCTGACTTTTAAGTTTTTAGACTCCCCCTATCAGTTAGCTGGGATTTTGCTTTGCTGTTTTCTGAATAACAAACCTGTTACCTGCACAATCTCTACCTAAACATAAGATTTATAATAATAACAATTTCAATCCAAACTTACCATCTGACTTCATTTTTTTTAATCTTGTCAGACTTTAGAAATCCACTTAAGTATCCAGGTCCAAATTAATGACCCTGTGCACTTAGTTTGTCTACCAAGTCCAACTTAATGACCTTGGTTGACCTGAGACAAAACACAATGACAATTTATTCAAATTTTCAAACAATTTTCTGAAATTCACAAGTTTCAAATTAATGAACTTGTTTAGACTTTTCAATTTTCTCAAGTTTAACATATTAAGCTCACGACTCATCTTCCAGCTCAGAAACTTCCTGCATCTGCTTCAAATTGTGAATCTGAAGATCAGCTTTCCACTTTGGTTTGTCGGAAAATAAAGCAGAAATGTAAAATCTTTTTGGATTTTTAATAAAGTTTCGAAACTAGAAATGAATTATAGAACTAAAATGCAGTAAATGTAAACTATTTACAAACATATTTTTGGTGAGCGTGTTAGGGAATCATATCAGCTATTCGACAAGTCACAAGTACCGTTAAAAAATTCACTTAGATTGTTGATATACTGATCCACTTAAATTTCCACACACATTTCAATCTGTCCTGGATACGGATTTAGTATTTTAGAGACTTAAACTCATTCATGTGTCCCACCTCTTGAATATACTCCCGTATCCAAATCCCAATATTCAGTCTTACAGAGGAGTATACCACAGATGATATCTGTAAAGGGGTTAAATGTGAGGGCCGTGAGAGCTCAGGCTATTGCTTCCGCAAAATCAGAGAGATGACGACTTCGACTTTTGGTGTGTCCCCTTTAGAGGATCTTTCCTTCAACAGCACATGATTAGCATTTTTCAATGTTTCATCATTTTTTATGCTGAGGGCGGTGCTATATTTCAAGCAAGCAGTAAAGTATTCTCCGGGGACTAGGCCATTGCTTCCGCAATATCTGAAGTCCCGGGATAATACCCCAGATATCACTGAGTATAAAGACCTAGTATCTCAGAAAGAGGGATCTTTCAAACGAGATTTCAGGGGTTACCTATATATCCAAGTAATGTTCCCCATGAAATAAGCAAGTAAAGATTTAGGTTTATATCCCGAACAAACCTACTAAATTTGTAAAAACCTATCGGCACATCATCAGCGAGACTGTTTAAGACTTTTAAACTTTACATATCTTTAGCATACCGTAACCGTCAAGCCGATGTACTATCATTTTTCCTTTTTACACAAGCTCTTTTCCAGTTTTCTATTGTTTTTGGATTTTGAAATATCTCATGTTTTTGGATTTTTGAATTTTTTACTGTTTTTGTATTTTCTGAAAATATTACCCTATACTCTCCCCCTAAATACCAAAACAGGTAAAAAATCGACAAACCATTGCAGATTGCTTCTCAACATCATCTACAATGTCTCCTTCATCAACGCCAAGAATCTCCTCCAACACCAATAAAAGCTTCATACCATTCAGTTTTAGCAAATATTGAAAACAAGTTTTATCAAATGCTTTGGTATGTAAATCTGCTTTTTGCTCGTCAGTGTGGATTTTCTCAATTCGTATCAACTTCTTCTCGAAACAATCTCGAATGAAGTGATGACGAATTTCTATGTGTTTGGTTTTAGCGTGAAGAACTGGGTTTTTAGTAATGTTTATCGCTGCCTCATTATCAACAAAGATAGGGGTGTTAAGAAATTGCAAACCGTAGTCACGCATCTGTTGCTGGATCCACAAGATCTGAGAGCAGCAACTGCTAGCAGATACATATTCAGCTTCACATGTGGATAAAGCTACAGAGGTCTGCTTCTTGCATTGCCAGGTGACCAATCGTGGTCCGAAAAACTGGCATCCCGTTGTTGTTGATTTAGCGTTAACTTTGCAGCATCCTAAATCAGAATCAGAATACCCTTCGAGCGTGAAATCGCCTTCTCTTGGATACCACAACCCCAGTGATGGAGTTCCTTTCAGGTAGCGTAATATCCGTTTCACAATCACCATATGCGAAGCTCTAGGATTAGATTGAAATCTTGCTGCGAGGCAGGTTGGATACATAATATCGGGTCTTGAAGCTATCAAGTACATCAGCGATCCGATCATGGAATGATATAACATTTCATCTACCTTCTCTCCGGTGAGATCAGGGTTTATCCCATGGTTCGTCGCTAATGGGGTGAAAGCTGGAGTAGATCCTGACATCCCAAATTTCTCCAAGATATCATGAACATACTTCGTTTAATGTATGAAAATTCCCTCGGGCAGTTGATCAACCTGAAGTCCCAAGAAGAATTTCATCTCACCCATCGATGACATTTCAAATTTCTGCTTCATAACTCTTTCGAAGTCTTTGCACAGATTTTCATTTGTTGACCCAAATATGATATCGTCCACGTATATTTGAACTATCAGAAGATGTCCGTCAACCTATTTGGTGAAGGGAGTGGCATCCACTTTTCCACGGATGAAGCTGTTGGCTAGTAAGTGTTGAGACAATGTCTCGTACCAAGCTCTCGGGGCCTGGTGTAAACAATACAGCGCTTTATCCAGCAATTAGACCTTGTCTTTGTGGATTGGATCGGTGAAGCCCGGTGGCTGTCCGACATATACCTCCTCTTTTACCTTCCCGTAGAGAAACGCCGATTTAACATCTAGCTGATAAACTTTAAAATTTTTCCAAGATGCAAATGCTAGGAAGATTCTGATCGCTTCTAGTCTAGCAACCGGAGCATACACTTCAGTGAAATCTATCCCCTCCTGCTGACTGAAACCCTGGACTACGAGTCGAGCTTTGTTACGAATAATAACCCCTCTATCGTCTCTCTTGCACTTGAACACCCACTTGGTGTTTATCTTCCTGTGACCATCAGGCAAGTCTACCAATTTCCACATTCCTAACTTCTCAAACTGACTTAGCTCCTCTTGCATAGCATTGACCCAAGAATCTTCAGTTATCGCCTCTTTGTATGTTCGCGGTTCGATCTGTGAAATAAAACAACTTAGTGAAAACTCAGTTTGTAAAGAAGCAACTGTAGAGTAAAAACAAGTAAGGCCTTGATCAATTTGTCGTCTAGTGCGAACGCCTGATTGTAATTCTCCAATATTCAACTCCTCTGGATGGTATGAAAGGGTTCTCGGCATCACCTCGCCTGGAACATCTACCTCGCCTTCCAAATTTGTGACATTCTGATTCGCACCTTGTTCACTGACTGGAATTGTTTGACTTGATATCTGGATCTGCTCCCCATCAGAATCTGAATCACCATGATCGAATATCGGTCTATTATCAAATTCTTGATTATCATTGACTGTCGTCTAATTTTCAGGAGCTTGTTCTTGTTCCGAAGATTGTTGAACATCATCATGTTCTCCAGTATTACTTGGACCGGCTTCATCGTCATTTGAAGTTTGCTGTCGACTTGTAGTATACTCAGCTGGAAACCTTTCTTGTGATGACCCATACTCTCTTAGAATATCCAACTCATCAAAGAACTCTGGTTCTTCTTCTTCCATGTCAAACGAATCCCACAGAATATCGTAGTTAAAACGCCATGAGTCGCCTGGGTTCTGTGGTGGCATTGTGTAACCTTGACATTCAACATTGTGTGCTTCAATAATCCGCTTCAAGTTTGGAACAAAGACTCGTTTCAATGGACTTAAGTAACTCACAAATATTCCTTCAATGCTCTTTGCACCAAACTTTCCAAAAGTTTCTAGAACTGTGCAGGGAGACCCAAACGGTTCTAAATACTTCAGGTTCAGTTTGCGGTTATTGATCAACTCAAAACACGTCTTGTTGAATTTCTTTACTGTGAGAACCCGATTGAGTGTATAGCAAGCGGCTGACACTGCTTCTGCCCAAAAATTGACTGGTAATTTCGAATCAGCAAGCATCGTCCTGGCCGTTTCAATTAGCGTCCTGTTCTTTCATTCAGCTACCCCATTCTGTTGCGGAGTATAAGGAGCACTAAATTCTTGCAATATACCTCTCTCATCACAATACTCTTCCATCTTGTTGTTCTTAAACTCAGTACCGTTGTCACTCCTGATTCTTCTGATTCTAGTTTGGTACAAGTTTTCAATTTTTCTGAACAACGCCATCAAACTTTCAAACGTCTCATCTTTAGACTTCAAGAATGATACCCATGAAAATCTGGAATAGTCGTCAGTTACTACTAGACAGTAGAGATCACCAGTTATACTTTTGATGTTTACTGGACCAAAAAGATCCATATGAAGTCTCTCTAATGGTCTTGAGACTGAGTTGACTTTCTTTTGAGGATGTGATTTCTTCTTTTGCTTGCCTTTGATGCAGCTAATGCACTCCCCTTCCAGATGAAAACCTTTCACATGAACACCAGTTACTAAGTCATTATGCACCAGGTGATTCATTTTTCACAAGTGAATATGGCCAATCTTTCGATGCCATAAAAGTGACTCTTTTTCCGTTGCTCTTGACATAAAGCAGTGAGCCTGACCCGTGGTAGTAGTAGCTACGCTCATGTCCAACACGTACAGATCATTGACTCTGGGTGCTCTCATGAGTATCCACTCTTTGGGAACAACAAATCCTGGTTTCAAGATCAAACATTCTTTGTTTGTAAAGTGAGTTGTATACATACGATCACAGATCTGAGATATGCTCAGAAGATTGTTTTCAAGCTCGGCGATGTAGTTCACTCTTTCAAACGTTACAATGCCATTGGATAGAGTTCCTTCACCGATTATTCGACCACCTTGATTTCCTGCGAATCCTACATAACCTCCATTAAACCCTCTAACATCGTACAATAGGGTCTTCTCTCCTGTCATATGCCGAGAAGCTCCACTAACCATAATCCAACGTGAAACGGATCTTGGAAGCTCCTGCACATATCACAATCATTTAGTGAGATTTTGATGCTACCCTATCCTCATTTGACTCGGGTAACTTGACATTAATGTGAGTTTTTGCCATGTAAAGTGGCGGAAAATTCTTGTCATTCATCTTCAAGCTTTCCTCAGACCCAATCTCAACCTTTTTGTATAAAAAGAAATCATTTTTAGAAGGTTGACCAGATGATTGGTCTTTCTTTGAAACATCAGACTCATGTTTTTCAAGTTTCTCATAGTAATCCAAAGGAACATCCATCTTTACCGGAGTGGTAGAAGACGATTGTTTTTCTTTCTCAGAAACCTTTGGTTTTGGAGAACTTAATTTCTTTTCAACTGATTTTGGCTTCCAAGTTTGTTGAGGTGTAGCAACCCTTTTGTAAAATTTTTCATTTTTAGTTACCACATTCTTAACAGATCCAGTTTTGACTTTGATGTTTTCATTTTTCAAAACTTTCTTCTCAACAACCATTGGAGCTTTGCCTTTAGCATCAGCTTTCCTTTTCTGAATCTTAACAACTTCAGACTTAGGCTTTAAGTTGGTGCACTTTCGTGCAATGTGTCCAACTTTGTTGCACTTAAAGCATGTACGAGTATCAGCTACCCGACTTGTGCCTTCGGTCTGAGGCTGTGAGGCTTTTTCCTCAAAAAACTCTTCGTTTGATTTTGAAAAAATTTCAGATTCTTGCTCGGAATGAGAACTCGAGCTTTTTACAAACACCTTTTTCTCAACAAATCTTTTGTTTTGAACATTCCTTCGTTGATAATTCTTACCACCCTGATATCCACCCGACCATCTGTTTTGGTTGTTGTTAGAAAAACGCGGTGGTACAACAGGTTGTAGTAAGCTTTATCTTTTTCAAAATTCAATTGCCTTTTAGAATGTTTCAAACCTTCGATCTCAGAAACATCAATCTCAATCAACTTGAACACATTTCTCAATTTACCAACATTCACATTCTCCAAAGGAAAATCACGATCCGAATACAACTTATCAGATCCCGCCATCTTGTACATCACAAGATGTGATTCTTCACTTAAGTTGTTTTTGGATTTTGATTTCGGAATATATTTGTCCAAAAAACATTCATCATCCTCGGTAGTGTCACTTTCAGATTTCAAAACATTTTCAGCCATACTTTTAACAATTTCAGACTGGACACTATCTTCATCAGATGATGAAGTGAATGTGACATCAATTGTGTCTGGAAGCTTAACTTCACATTCTTCTTCATCATTAACCAACCCTGATTTTTTCTTTGAAAAATTATTTAGAACTGGTGGTGGAACCTGATGAAACCCAGCCCCGGTTCCATCAAAGTATACATCTTCGCTTGCTTTGTTCTTTCCAATCGGTTTAGGAACGATGTGTTGAAGAACAAAACTTGTGGAGCTGTAACTGTTCAGTTTCAACTGGATGCGTTCATTTTCAATTTTAGCTTCTTGAAACTGAAGCTTCAACTTAGCAATTTCATCCAGTTGTTGGTTGATTAGCTCTTCTTTTACTCTTAGAACACCAGTCAACTAAACATTTTCTTTGTATGTCTTACCATTTCTTTCATCAGAATCTTTTACCGTTCGTTTTAGCTTCTCAAAATTTTCTGAAAGTTGACGATTTTCAAGAATTAGCTTTTCGTTTTTTTCCTAATTCTTTCTACTTCAATTTTATCATTTTAGTTTTTCTCAGTTAATTCTTTTACTCGATCATTTGAAGCTTTTAACATTTTGTCACGGTTTAAGATATGATCTTCAACGTCTCTGACTCTTCCTGTCAGTTCATCAATCTTTTTACCGTTGAGGTAAGCAATTGTACTACAAACCTTGCAGTCTTTCATGCAATTTTTGCAGTCACTCTCAGTTTTAGCTTTCTTACCTGTCTCATTGATTGCATCATTCTGACTGACCTTGTTTTTAGACTCAGTGCCAGAACCAGAAACTACCTCTAGCTCTTTCGCAGCAAACACTTTGTCAGCCATCTTCTTCAAATTTTCTGCAGTAAACTCTTGTGACGTGTCAATAATCCCGTTATCAATTTTCTTTGTCTGCGGCTCTTTTTCTTTTTCTTTTTCATCAGCATCTCCTCCTCCCCACCACTCTCTCTGTCTGGCTTCTTCTTCTTCTTCAGCAATTTATTTGGTGAGAGTTTCAACATCAATAGACTTTGGATCAACAACAATGTTTCCGTTGGGATCAAGGTAACATTCTTTATCAGCATCCCATCTTTTCGCCCGTTTTGCTTCTTTGTATATATAACCGGCTCTAATCATCCTGTCTTGGGCTTTCATTTTTCTGTTGATGTATTTCTCTTCTTCATTTCTTCTATCTCTGAAAGGAACAACTTTTGTCACAAACGCTTAGCCCACTGCATCCTCTTTCGGTAGCACATCACTCCAATCGTATCCCTCATCGTCATGAATAACAGCAAGAGCTCTTGATTTTTCTTTGGGGGTATCTTCAAGTTGTTTCATTCTGGGAGGTTCAGATTTGTTATGATGATAGATTGCTCTTTTGTAGTAATCTTCTCTGAATGGA
>JARYGA010060152.1:105128-206047 GCA_030545235.1 Helianthus tuberosus | reverse complement strand
AAATACCACGGGTTCCTGTCCCGCGACTCCTGACCGGGTCAAACCGGGGCTGGGGCCATGACAGGAAAAGGTGGTATCAGAGCCACTGATTTAAGTCAATTAAGTATTTAGAGAATACTTAATTTTACTAAATTGCCATTTTGTGGTTACGTGTTTTATTATTTGAATATTTGTTTACAGTATGGGTTAACAAAGACTTTCGGACATCTATCATAAATTAGATACTTCACCGAAAGAAAAAGGAACTTCATCCTCAAAATACCCAACAGATACTGAGGAAGGAATATTTGTCCGTAAGGCACAATTTGAGAAACCACTTTCTCCTAAGAAAAGAAGTCGGATTATTAGAAAAAGTCAAGAGAAAATTAAGAAGTCACAACCAAAAGGAGTGAGGGTTAATAAGGAAACTCAGGAAATAAGCAATAACCCACCATGGGAAGATGAGTTAGATGAAAAATGGGCAGATCTCTATATGTTAGCTACTATAGCAGTAAATGCTAACGTTTAAATACCCTGACCCAGTCCTAGCACCCATATCACCTACAAGTCAGAACCTGTACCCATTAAATAAACAACTTAGTAAGAGAAAATAAAATAAATTAGGATTGCGCAACTTTAGTATATTGTGAATTTCATTTGCAATTTGTATTAGAAAGTCACAGTATGTGCAATAATATTTGAATAATTATATTAAATGTTCGCCTGTGAAATTTTTATTATAAAATTTTTAACTTTGCATTTTGTGTGCATTTTTGCATATATGCTAAACAGCATGAATGAGTTATCTGAAGCCCTTCAGAATCTCAATCTCTATCCTGTGAAAGTGGAAGTTTCCAAAGACTTTACTGGTTACTTACCCGATGTAGAGGAACCTATGGAATTTCAAGCTCCACCTCCGGAGAAATCAAGGCCTAAGAAAAAGAGAAGATTTGTAGGCTGGAGGCGTGTACGCAGGAGAAAACCAGCAACTAGGAAAGTTCCCAAAATAGAATATCCCATTGATAAAGGAAAAGGGACCGAGATTGAGGGAAATGCTAGGTAAGTAGAAATGGAAATTGGGGAAAGTTCTAGGCATGTCGAGGAATTGCCTTTGCAGGAAGAATTAGATCACATACTTGCAAACTGCGATATCCTTAGACCTATCAATGAAAATCTCTTCCCTTATCCTGCCGAAACCCAACTTCCCATAAATTTGGAACCAACCATCCCAGACCCTCTGATCCACACCCAACCTCTAGGAGAAATGGACGAATGGTGGACCAACGACTGGCAATTTCAGAATCTACTAAATAATCCTTATACCTTTTTCCCTCAGTTCGACCCAGAGCCTGCACCAAACCCACCAATGAGTAATGAGAATCTTGCTGAACTCCGCCATTTTGGTGAGGAGCTGGTGGACGCAGGGAATAGAATCAAGGAGGTAGGAGAACAGATCTCCTGGAAGTATGACGAAAGGGAACGTCGCTTCTAAGGTGCCAGCTGACGGGAAGGGTGTGACGGCATGGTTGTGGTTGTATAATAATAATAGTAGTAAAATATAATCCTGTAAAATAACCTAAAAATAAAACTTTTGTAAGATAACAAGTGTGTATGGACGCATAATATAATCTATAAAAATGGAAGTCGAGAGATCGACAATTTTGGCTATACGTGTGTTGTGATTATGTGTGATTGTTTTGTTATATTTGGTTGGTGATAAATTTATGCTAATTACTTATATATATTAAATTACCAGATGGAACACGCTAGTAATGAACCAGTTAACGAAGTTAACCAGTCTGAGCAGAATAATGAGGATCACTTCCTCAATAGGCAAGATGTCGAGAATATTGTTGCTCAAGGAATAGCCAATGCTATTCCCGCAATCCTTGCTGCTGCCCAGAAACTTGTTGAACCTCAACAAATTATTCCTAGTAAACGTACTCATGAAGACAACTTCAGTAATAGCGTCAACGGAGGCGGCAACCATACTAACAACAATAATGATGTACTGCAAGCCCCAATTCTCAAAAGAATGAAAGCTGCAACGCCTGGTTGCACTTACAAGGAATTTCTTGCTTGTAAACCAACTGAATTTGCAGGCAATGAAGGGGCGACTGCGGCACTGCGTTGGTTGGAGAAAACCGAAGCAGTAATTATGATAAGTAAATGTGACGAGGAAGACAAGGTCATGTATGCGTTGCATCTTTTTAAAGAAGGGGCGCTAGAATGGTGAAACACAGTACTTCAAGCCAAAGGAAGAAATGTGGCCTATGCCATGAGTTGGGAAGAATTTAAACAGTTAATGGAGAGAAAATTCTGTCCTGAGTACGAAAAGGAACAAATGGCAAATAAATTCCTGAACCATCGGATGATGGGTATAGACTGTCGAGGGTATACTTCGACATTCTTTGAGTATGCTAGAGTAGTACCAACCCTGGCTTCGCCAGAACCGGTGCTTATTTCCCGCTATATTTGGGGACTGATTGGCGAAATCCGTAATATCGTTAAAGCTGCGAGACCTCGCACTATTGACGATGCGGTAGAATTAGCTAACACCCTAACTGATGAATTGGTACGCACAAGTGAAGAAAATCGGAAAAAGGAAGTAGCTCAAAAGATTACCCAAGGATTCCGTGTGGGTAACCGTAGTAGTTTCAGGAAGAAGGGAACGGGGCAATCTTCCACTGTTCCATTTTGCAATACCTACAAAAGAAAGCATTTTGGTAGATGCAAAGGGTATTGCAATTTCTGCAAAATTCCAGGGCATCAAGAGGAAGACTGCAGGAAGAAGAAATCCACAATCTGCTACAATTGTGGAGAAGCTGGACATTTTAGGCCAGACTGCCCAAAATTGGTCAAACCAGCCGATAACAAAGCCAAACCTGCAGAAGGAACTACCAAGAAAAACGTAAGAGCCTTCCAATTGACCACGCAGGAAGCTGAATTGATTCATGACGTAATAGCTGGTATGTTCCTAGTTCACGACGTTTATGCAAAAGTATTATTTGACTCTGGTGCAAACCAAAGTTTTATAAATACTTCATTATGCCAAGCTCTTAATTTACCCTTAACCAACCTTAGGCAGATTTTTACAGTCGAAACGGCAAATGGGAATTCTGTTAAAATAGATAAGGTTTTGCAAGAAGGAAATATAGAACTTTCAGGTCATAAATTTTCTGCAAACCTGTTACCTATGAATTTAGCAGGATTCGATGTGGTGTTAGGAATGGATTGGTTAGTAGCCAACCATGCTCGAATCCTATGTGATAAGAACTCCATAGAAATTCGTGCACCCACTGAAGAAGTAATCATGATTACAGGAGATAAGCCGCGAAAATCCATGAAGTTCATTTCAGTAATGAAAGTTGCTAGTTATGAACGAAAGCAAGGAATAGTGTATATGATTTCGGTAATCATTAGCACTAAGGGTAAGGAACTTAAGGACATTCCTGTAGTATCAGAATACCCAGATGTATTTCCAGAAGAGTTACCAGGATTACCACCAGATAGGGAGGTAGAATTTAGAATTCATTTAATTCCTGGAACTACACCTGTAGCTAAAGCACCTTATCGTTTAGCACCCACTGAAATGTTAGAACTGAAAAATCAATTAGATGAATTGCTCAGTAAAGGATTCATACAACCTAGTTCATCCCCTTGGGGAGCACCAGTGTTGTTCGTAAAGAAAAAGGATGGTTCGATGCGAATGTGTATCGATTATAGGGAACTGAATAAGGTTACAATTAAGAATCGATACCTATTACCTAGGATTGATGATCTTTTTGATCAACTTCAGCGAGCTAGATACTTTTCTAAGATCGACTTACCCTCCGGATACCATCAATTGAAGGTACAAGAAGAAGACATACTTAAAACTGCTTTTAGAACTAGGTATGGTCATTACGAGTTTACAATCATGCCCTTCGGACTAACGAATGCACCTGCAGCATTCATGGACATGATGAATAGAATCTGTAAACCGTATTTGGATAAATTTGTAATTGTCTTCATCGACGATATACTTATTTATTCCAAAAGTCAGAATGAACATTGTCAACACTTGCATGCACTCTTAACTTTGTTAAGAAAAGAGAAGCTTTACGCCAAATTCTCGAAGTGTGAATTTTGGCTACAGGAGGTACAATTTTTAGGACACATGGTGAATCACGAAGGTATTTACGTAGATCCCTCTAAAATAGAAGCAATTACCAAATGGAAGGTCCCACAATCAGCTATGGAAGTTAGAAGTTTCATAGGATTAGTCGGTTACTATAGATGATTTATTAAGGATTTTTCCAAGATAGCTGTACCATTAACTAAGCTAACTTGTAAAGCAGTTAAGTTTGAATGGGGACCTAAGCAGGAAGAGGATTTTAGGATTTTAAAGCAAAAGTTAACAAACGCCCCAATTCTAGCCTTACCAGAGGGAACAAAAGATTTTGAAGTTTACTGCGATGCTTCTAAGCTAGGATTAGGATGTGTGCTAATGCAACACAAGAAAGTAATTGCGTATGCCTCAAGGCAATTGAAAAGGCACGAAGAAAACTATACGACTCATGACTTAGAGTTAGGAGCCATAATTTTTGCCCTTAAGATTTGGAGACATTATCTGTATGGAAGTAAGTTTACTGTCTATACGGATCACAAAAGTTTAAGGTACATATTTGGGCAAAAAGAATTGAACATGAGGCAAAGGAGATGGATGGAAATCCTAAGCGATTATGACTGTGATATTCAATATCACGAAGGAAAGGCAAATGTAGTTGCAGATGCCTTAAGTCATAAGTATCATGAGAAACAACGACGAGTTCATGCTGTTAGATTAAGTTTACAATTAGACTTAATGGAACAATTGAAAAACATCCAAGAAACAGCAATCAAGGATGATACTGAAGGTATGAAAGGACGAATAAAGGAATTAGAGCAAGGAAGTGATGGAATTTGGAGATTCCATAAGAAGAGAATTTGGGTACCTAAGCAAGGAAACTTAAGAAATAAGATTTTAGAAGAAGCTCATAAATCTAGGTATACCATGCATCCGGGAAATAATAAAATGTACCAATATTTAAGGAATAATTTCTGGTGGATAGGAATGAAAAAGGATATAGCTAGATATGTTTCTAAATGTCTTACTTGTTCACAAGTTAAGGCAGAACACCAGAAACCTTCAGGGCTACTTCAACAATTAGAAATGCCTGTATGGAAATGGGAGCTCATCACAATGGACTTTGTTACTAAGTTGCCCAAAACCAGAAAAGGTAATGATGCGATTTGGGTAATTGTGGATCGATTAACCAAATCAGCTCACTTTCTACCCATGAAAGAAACCTTTAGCATGGAAAGGTTAGCTAAGTTGTATGTAGATGAAGTAGTATCCTTACATGGAGTCCCACTCTCCATTGTATCAGATATGGATAGTCGTTTCACTTCCCATTTCTGGACTAGTTTTCAGGAAGCAATGGGAACCCGACTAAATTTAAGTACTGCATATCATCCACAAACAGATGGACAAAGTGAAAGGACGATACAAACCCTGGAAGACATGCTTCGGGCTTGTGTGATAGATTTTGGTGGAAACTGGGACGACCACCTACCTTTAATTGAATTCTCCTATAATAATAGTTATCATACGAGCATTGAAGCTGCCCCATTTGAAGCACTGTATGGACGAAAATGCAGAACTCCAGTTTGCTGGGCAGAAATAGGAGAAAGTCAGTTATCAGGTCATGAAATTGTACAAGAAACTACCGACAAGATCACTCAAATCAAGGAAAGACTAAAGACGGCTCGAGATCGCCAGAAGAGTTATGCAGACAATCGACGCAAGCCACTAGAATTTCAAGTTGGAGATAAAGTACTTTTGAAAGTTTCTCCTTGGAAAGGAGTAGTACGGTTTGGAAAGAAGGGAAAGCTAAGTCCAAGGTACGTAGGACCATTCCCAATAATCCAGCGAATAGGACCAGTCGCTTATCGTTTACAACTACCAGAAGAACTAGCTGGAGTACATGACGTATTTCATGTATCCAATCTTAAGAAATGTCTATCTGACGAATCCCTGGTAGTACCTCTTCAAGATGTAGAGGTAAATGAAAAGTTAAAATTTGTTGAGAAGCCATTGCAGATAGAAGACAGAAAGGTCAAGTTTCTCAAGCACAAACGACTAGTGCTGGTCAAAGTCAAATGGGATTCAAAGAGAGGACCTGAATACACTTGGGAGCCGGAATCGGAGATGAAGCGAAAATATCCCTACTTGTTCTAGTAAATCTCGAGGATGAGATTTTTATTAAGGTGGGGAGGATGTAACAACTCTCACTAAAACTATTATTTATTATTTTATTTTGTTCAATAGGAAACCCTAATAGAGACCCCCAAGTAATCCTGTATAAACCCTAAAATTTTCAGAACAATTGGAATCAGGATCAGGGCCCCTAAAACTCAGGGGGGGGGGGGTAAACCCTAGCTAGTATTATCCAAACAGTTTTTGATAGAAATCGAATTTGAGCGAATGGTCAACTCAGCTAAGCTAGTAACAGACGTGGCTACCCTATGCTAAAAGTGACCTCTCGCGCCACGCGGGAGCTCTCGTGACAAGCGAGCGCGCCGTTTTTCCAGTATAAATAGAGGAGTTTGGCACTTGAGTTTCTGTGTTGGTTCGACGTTAAAACTCATTTTCTACGTTGAGTTATCTTCTGTTTACTACAAAAAACACACACAAACACGAAACGATGCCTCGAAAACAGGGTAATAACTCGATCGCTACTACGATTCAATGTTCGATCGATAGAAACCAATCCAATGGATGTTTAAGTGCTGCTCAAACTTGGGTTATACTTTGTCATTCGTCGTGAATTTGATGGATGTTTAAGTATCGCACTTTGTCATTCGTTGTGAAGGTTTCGATCTCGTGAGTTGTCGTAAAAAGTTGGATTAAAGTTACTAACCTAGTTTTCGTGTGCATTGTTATTTGAACTAGGTTAACAAGGCTAATCAGTAGGCTAAAACTTTGCCCGTTAAACTTGCAATGTGAGTCATTCTCTTTTTATCAACAATGTTTTACAATACTCCAATCATTTTCAAATGTTATAATTACAGGGATTAAGTCGTGGTTATCTTGAATCACTGGCTAGTAGGGTATTGTGCACATTACTAATTTCTCACGGTTAGGCTAATAAATTCTAACAATGATAAACGTCACTACTTGGGGAAAGACCCAATAGTGGTATGACCATCGTCACCAGGTGACACGGTGCCAGATAAAAATAAGATAAAAGCCATTGTAATCGCTCTTATGCTGTAATTTATAACTATGTGTCGTTTTGTGCAAAATGAATGATTCACCAGTATTTCCCCGCTGACAAAATATTTTTAAAACATGTTTCAGGCGACCTGCTGTAAATCAAGGAAAACGTGCTACGGAGCACTAATCAGCTTGAAGAGGTGGCTCAATAAAAATGAATAAACATGTTTTATAAATCAGGGAATTTCCTAGTAAAATTCCTCTATTGTAATTTACGGGGTTTATCCCGAATTATGAAATAAAATAATCGGGCATTTCAAGTTTTAAAAGATCCTGTTAAAATCTTCCGCTGTCGCATCAATTAATAAATACCACGGGTTCCTGTCCCGCCGCTCCTGACCGGGTCAAACCGGGGCTGGGGCCGTGACACCCGCTACTCTCGAACGCGAATCGCGCACTTGAAAGATAGGTGAATATGTGCAAAATATGTAGGTGAATACGTGCAAACTATAGGTGAATACGTGCAAAATATGTGCTTACGTGGACTACGTGTTTCTATGCTTACGTGCTTATGTGCCTATGTGGATTATGTGCCTACGTGATTATGTGCCTATGTGTTAGACGTGTTCCTAATGCTTTATCTAATAATAATAAGTATGGTAGTTAAACGCTAAACTTTTCGAAACCCGATATAATCGAATCTCGCCTGAATCCTTTGACGATGTCTGTTGTAGACAATGTCGTCATTTGGATCGCACACCTCACGCGCTGCTCGACGCAACCACGCTGACAAACGCATCGCATTACTAGTCTCCAAGGAAATGGCTAAAGTCATACCTCAGATCGTTAGTGAGATCAACGAGGTGAAGAGCAACTCCTCTGTTGAATCAACGAGCGACTCTCCGAATGCGCCGTCCAGCTTTAAGCAATTCAAGGCCTACGATCCTACTAACTTCACTGGTGAAGATGGGCCTAGCGCCATGCTTCAGTGGTTTGACTCGATTAAAGTCACTCTTCGTCAAAGCGGATGCCCAGACAACCTCCGCACTGTGAATGCTATTGGAGTCTTCCAGTCTAGGGCACTGGATTGGTGGACTGCCGAACGAAACAGGCGAGGTAATGACGCAGCCTATGGACTCTCTTGGGTGGAACTGAAGGAAGTCATGATGAAAGAATTATGTCCCCCACATGAACTCCAGAAGCTGAAAAACGAGTTTTGGGGTATCAAGCAAGAAGAAGGTGATAATGCCGGTCTCACCGCTCGCTTTAAGCAGCTCAGTATCATCTGTCCTGGCCAAGTGTCAACTCCTGACATCACGATCAAGAAGTACATTCGCGCTCTACCCGATTGTGTTGCCGATTTTGTTCAGGCAGCTAAGCCTGCTACCATTGAGGAAACTTACCAACTCGCCGCTGAGATCAATGATAAGCGAGTTTTGGCTGGTTATTTCAAAACCTCAACCAAGAACCTCCACCAGGTCACTGCTACTCCCGCTACTGAAACCGCAGCACCTCAAGTTTCAAAGCCATCGCGTCAGAACCGCAAACGCAAGGGTAACAACAACAGGAACTGTGCTGCAACTGCCGCTCCTTTCAACACTGTACCCGTCCAGCCCAACCAGAACCAGAATCGTCAAGTCGCTACACCCGTGACCAACGCACCGCCTGCCAAGCGTGCGTACACTGGTCCTCACCCTTTGTACCATCTTGTACTTATCATCACCCAGCTGGGATAGCTTGCAGTTTCTGTGTCCACTGCAACCTCTACGGACACTTCACAGCGAACTGTCGCACTGGCCCACGCCAACAAGCTCAAGCTCAGGCTTCTCTTGCACTGCCAGCTCCACTCCTCGCACCTCAGGGTAACCAAGCAGCTCCTGCTCCCGCTGCTCATGCACGAGCCTGCTTCTCATGTGGTGACCCTAACCATTTCGCTAACTTCTATCCGAATCGAGTGGTGAAACAAGAGCCGCAGCAACCACCGTAACAACAACATCAATAGCAACAGCCACAGCAGCAGCAATAGCAACCACAGCAAGCAGCCTGCGGAAGAACTTTCAACATCAATGTCCGCCAGACTCAAACTGATAACAACGTTGTCAATGGTACGTTTCTCGTTAACGATATTTATGCTTCGTGTTTATTTGATACTGGAGCCGATAACTGTTTTGTCGTTTGAATTCGAAAAGCTCCTAAACCGTAAACACACTAACCTCCCAACGACGTTCGACATAGAAATTGCCACCGGAAGAACCGTCACTGTTAGTTCAGTTTGCCGTGATTGTACTCTCGAACTCAACAATCACGTTTTCCCGATCGATATTATTCCGATGCAACTTGGTAGCTTCGAAATCATAGTAGGCATGGATTTTCTTCATGAAAATTGTGCTGAAGTTGTTTGTTTCGAAAAGATGATTCATTTCTCTCTTGCTAATAGCGACCAACTCTGTGTTTATGGCAAAGTATCATCGAAGTAGCTTAAACTGATATCGTGTATTCAAGCAAGCAAGTATCTCTGAAAGGAATACAAGGCTTTCTTGGCACACATCGTGTTAGGTCCAGAGTTTTACGCTTTTCTTTATTACGATTCTTTTATGTTTATTTGTTTTAAATTATGTCTTGGGCTTGGGCTAGGCCATGTGGGCCAATGGGGTAGAGGCTCCTATAAATAGTCTTGTCTAGATTATTAGTGGTAGAGCTCTCATATTTTGAAATCATGTAATCCCCAAATGAGAACCTTGTACCAGACAATCCTAGAGATTGTGTGCAAGGTTCTCGAAGATCGTACCAGACAGTCCTTGAGACTGTGTGCGATCTAAGCAGCGACACTATGATATTCAATGAAAAATTTCTTTTTGTTCATACGGGTTGATCTTATATTCCGCGTTCGATTGAACCGTCGAGTGATGTCACGGGTTTTTCGGGACTAACAAGTGGTATCAGAGCCATTGAAGTCTTTCAAAGGCTCGGTTTTGATATCGCTCGAAGAACAAGAAGAAGTTTTGCACAAGTGTCGGGGGATGTGTGTTCGTAAATGGAAAGTTCCCCGGTTCGTAAGATCTAGTATTTCAACTACAAATTTGAATAAACCGTTAAGGTCAGGTGATGAACGGAGATCAAGACAGTGACCGACGATGGTTGTATCTTGTGACGACAGTTGCAGGTTTAGAAGATCGACGGTGTTCGGAGTGGTGTGATGACAGTGCCGAAAAAAAGGTGATGAAGGTTGATAAATGATGAAGGTCGACTGTTATACGGTTATACGGTGAATGGAAGGTTATTGCCGGAGAAGGTGATTGAATCGGAACGGAAGTTGTAGTGATGGTGAACGGTGGTCGGAAGGTGGTTAATGAACGACGATGACGATGAACGGCGGCGGCGATGAGAAGAAGACCGATGAACCGGAGACGATTGCGACGGATTCGGAGACCGTACAGTTGATGATAGGAACGATGTCGGATGATGATAACATCTCGGATACGTCACGGATGAAAGTGATGATAATAAGCAGTGAGTTTTGGATGAAGAATAGGTTACGGATTAAGTTGTTTATATCTCGGATGATATGAAGATGATTGCAGATGATGGGCTAATGATGATGATGGAATGACATCAGCAAGAGAATGTTTGTAACATTCTTGATGGCGGCTACACATGGGTCATATCAAATTTCACAAAAAAACCCTATGGAATCTCAACCGTTAGATAGAGGAAAGGATGATTAACGGTTTAAAGGTGTGATGAAATTGAATTTTGTGCAAACACTTCTGTGGGACCAATAGTGCAGCCGAGAATAAGTCTATTTTGGGCCAATAGAGAACAGCCCAGGTTAGTATAATAGTGGATTAAATATGTCTCAAAGTTGTGGGCCTGGTGGTGATATTTTATCATCAGAGTTTTATGTGGAAGTGGGCCTATTTCAGAATGTAATTTTTTATCAGGATTGAATTTGTCATTTTGGTTTGAGCTGGGCATTGTCTGGTTAATGAGACTCGTTGCACATGGAGCGTGGCTGGTCTGTTTTTGGAGTTTATTTTTTCGGAAGTTTGGTAAAATTTGGTCAGCAGACTAAAGGGACTAGTTCAGCAAACTTTGGTCCTTCATTTTCAGTGAACTCAGCAGCCCTGGTAAGTGTGACTTGAATACCAGACGGATTTTTTTAATCCGTGTGTTCTTGTTAGTGAATCAATACATTTGCATTCGAGATAACACGTCTGATCTGACATCATCCGAGACACACTTCAACTTATCCGAGACTTGATCCGAGCTACATCATTTTTCATCCGACATCGTCTGACATCCAAGATACTTGTGTCTCATCCGAGACCGTCTAAACCATAATAAAGAGAGCATAAAACTAGGGGGAGATTGTTAGGTCCAGAGTTTTACGCTTATCTTTATTACGAGTCTTTTATGTTTATTTGTTTTAAATTATGTCTTGGGCTTGGGCTAGGCCATCTGGGCCAATGGGGTAGAGGCTCCTATAAATAGTCTTGTCTAGATTATTAGTGGTAGAGCTCTCACATTTTGTAATCATGTAATCCCCAAATGAGAACCTTGTACCAGACAATCCTAGAGATTGTGTGCAAGGTTCTCGAAGATCGTACCAGACAGTCCTTGAGACTGTGTGCGATCTAAGCAGCGACACTATGTTATTCAATGAAAAATTTCTTTTTGTTCGCTCGGTTTGATCTTATATTCCGCGTTCGATTAAACCGTCGAGTGATGTTACGGGTTTTTCGGGACTAACACATCGTAGTAGCAGAAAAGGAAAAGAAGCCGATGGAAAAGGTACTTGTGGTTCGTGATTTTCCTGTTGTCTCTCCTGATGATTTACCTTGTCTACTGTCGTCTCGTGATATTGACTTTCGTATCGACCTCATTCTTGGAGCTAACCCTGTTGCTAAAGCCCCTTATCGTCTCGCTCCGTCCGAAATGCGTGAACTTTTGAGTCAATTCCAGGAACTTCTTGATAAAGGCTACATACGCCCTAGCACATCTCCATGGGGCGCACCTGTCCTTTTCGTGAAAAAGAAGGATGGATCGTTCCGAATGTGCATCGATTATAGGGAACTCAACAAGCTTACTATCAAAAATAGCTATCCCTTATCCCGAATCAACGATTTGTTTGATCAATTGCAAGGCGCTACATGTTTTTCTAAGATCGATTTACGCTCTGGTTATCATTAGTTACGGATTCAGGATGAAGATATCCCTAAAACCGCTTTTCGTACCCGATACGACCATTATGAATTTGTCGTTATGCCCTTTGGTCTTACTAATGCACCCGCAGTTTTCATGGATCTGATGAATCGTGTGTGTAAACCCTTTCTCGACCACTTTGTCATCGTGTTTATCGATGATATCCTTATCTATTCAAAGTCGAAAGCCGAACAAATGGCAACATCTTCGTTTGGTACTCGAGCTTCTCCAAGGGAATCGCCTCTACGACAAGTTCTCCAGGTGTGAATTTTGGCTTGAGGAGGTTCAATTCCTCGGTCACATCGTCAACAGTCAAGGTATTCACGTCGATCCTACGAAGATTGAAGCAGTTAAGAGTTGGATTACACCGAAAACCCCATCCGAGGTTCGTTCTTTTCTCGGATTGGCGGGTTACTACCGTCGATTTATCGCTGATTTTTCTAAAATCCCCATCCCGCTCACCTCTCTTACGCATAAAGACAAGACTTTTGTTTGGGGAACCGAACAAGAGGATGTTTTTCAATTTCTCAAGCGTTTGCTTTGCGACGCTCCTGTACTCGTGCTACCCGATGGAAACGACGACTTTGTAGTCTATTGCGATGCCTCTAACCTAGGTCTTGGTTGTGTCCTTATGCAACGAGATAAGGTTATCGCGTACGCGTCTTGCCAGCTCAAAATCCACGAGAAAAACTACACAACCCATGATCTCGAGCTCGGTGCAGTTGTTTTTGCGTTAAAGATTTGGTGACACTACCTTTATGGTACTAAGTGTACGGTCTTCACTGACCATAAGAGCCTACAACACATCTTGAACCAGAAAGAGCTGAATATGCGCCAACGCAGATGGGTTGAACTTCTCAACGACTACGACTCTGAGATACGTTACCATCCAGGCAAAGCAAATGTCGTTGCCGATGCCCTCAGCCGACGAAGCTATTTACATAGTGTTCGTAATGTTCAAGCCCAACACGACCTCGAAGCCCTAATTCGTGACGTTCAGCACGCATGCTTCATTGAGAATACCTTGAAAGAGGAAATGAAGTGTGGTGCTGAAACTCAGCTTGTCACCAAATCGAACGGTATCTATTACTATCTCGATCGCATCTGGATCCCCGGTAGCAATAACCTTCAGGAGATATTGCTGACTGAAGCCCACAAATCTCGATATTTCATTCATCCCAGTGCCGACAAGATGTACCAGGACCTGCGTGCCAGGTATTGGTGGCCTGGAATGAAGAAGGATATCGCTCTCTACGTTTCGAAATGCCTAACTTGTTCCAAAGTCAAGGCCGAACATCAACGACCCTCTGGCTTACTCGTACAACCCGAGATCCCTATGTGGATATGGGAGGGTATAGCTATGGATTTCATTACGAAACTTCCGCGCACACGATCAGGTCACGATAGCATTTGGGTTATCGTTGATCGTCTTACGAAATCTGCCCCCTTTCTACCGATACGAGAAGACTATAAGGTTGAACGATTAGCATGAATCTATACCGACGAAGTCATTTGTCTACATGGGACACCTCGTGATATCATCTCTAACCGCGATGGTCGATTTACCTCGCGCCTTTGGGAAACTTTTCAATCCGCTCTCCGTACTACTCTTAATCTCAGCACCGCTTTCCATCCCCAGACCGACGATCAGATTGAACGCACGATTTGCACCCTTGAAGACAAGCTTCATTCGTGTGTTATAGATTTTGGTGGTAATTGGGATTCACATTTACCTTTAGTCGAATTCTCGTACAAGAACAATTATCACTCTAGCATTCAAATGGCACCATTTGAGGCATTATATGGAAGAAAATGTCGATCGCCTATTGTATGGCACGAGATCGGAGACGCGCAAATTACCGGTCCTGAATTATTGCAAGAAACGACTGACAAGATCCTCCAGATACGAGACAATCTCTTGAAAGCTCGGAGTCGTCAAAAGAGTTACGCCGATAAACGCCACAAGCCCCTAGAGTTCTAAGTTGATGATCACGTACTCCTAAAGGTTTCACCTTGGAAGGGGGTGATCCGATTCGGCAAGAAAGGAAAGCTAGTGCCTCGATACGTTGGACCCTTTAAGATTCTGGAAAGAAGTGGCAAAGTGGCCTACAGACTCGAATTACTGGAGGAACTCAACAACGTACACCCGACTTTCCATGTTTCGAACCTCAAGAAGAGTCTAGACGAAGAGAATTTTTATGTCCCTTTCGAGGATTTGCAAGTGAACGAAACATCACACTTCGTGGAAAAGCCAGTAGAAATCAAGGACCGAGAAACCAAGAAACTCCGACGCTCACGCATTCCGGTAGTGAAGGTTCACTGGGAACGCAAACGCGGCGCCGAGTTCACTTAGGAACTCGATAGTGATACAAAAGCCAAACATCCACAACTCTTCGTTACGCCTGCACCTTAATTTCGGGACGAAATTCCCTAAAGTAGGGGAGGCTGTAACAACCCGACTTTCCGGGTAAAGTCAAAGTCAAAGTCAAGGTCAAGTTATGTTGCTACTCAGATCTGACATTTCGTGCTTAATTGATTTATACTCTCGAGATTCGATAAGTAGTTTAACCCGTTTCGGTAATTGATATATTGGTTGAAGATATTTTAAACTATGATTTACAACGCATTCACAACGCTTATTCAAACCCAGTTATCGCATTTAACGCTATTACAATGCATACTATTTAAACACATTTTATCGCATATTACATCGCATGTTTATACTAAACACTATCGCATCGCAACTCGAAACGCAGATTTACTTTTATGCATCTTATGTGTTATGTGTGTTAATTGTGTGATTACTTGTTTAATGTCATGTGGTTATCTCATCGCAATGCTTACTCGCAACTCCTTTAAACGCAATGCAATGCTTAGCGCACGAAACGAAAGTTCGAAAACCAACTCGCACCAGCCGTCTGATCGAATGACCACTCGATCGAATGATCATCTGACCGGATGACCATCCGATCGGATGGCCATCCGATCGACTGGCCATACGACCCACTTCTCCACCGCCTTATCTCCTCTCACACTATAAATACCCACCTATCACATCAACTGTTCACTAATGTGACAGCTCTATCCGACCCAACTCGCTCTCAGTCATTCTCAAGCACATTTCACTCGATTCAAGGTTAATTTCGTAAGTTTTCTTCCTAAATCTTGTACTTCCATCATCACTACACACTTTCTCATCATCTTCTCCACCGAAATCACTGATTTCCACCATGAAAGCGCATGGTTTGGACTGCTTTAAGGTGACGTCATCTCGGTTTCTTATGAACACTGAAGTGTGACATCATCTCATCAAGATTGGTCCAGATCTAAAGGATTTCCATACTATTTTACATAAATCTCACCAAGATCTACACATTTTCAACTGTTTTCATACTATTCTTCAACTTTTCTCCACTTTTCACTCAAAACCGATGGAATCTAGACTCACTCAGGCTCTCTACTCATACACTAGTTGAGAACCGGTCTGAGAACGGATTTCCACCGAAGAGACGACCGGTTCACGGGTTGAACATGAAACTCCACCAGGTACAGTTGAGTCTGATCGAATGGGGTGATTCCCATCCGATCGACTGAGCTGGGCTTGGTGTGGATTCCCGTTGTTTGACACGTCGTCACGCCGTCTCCGTTAAATCCCAAACCTTTTTAACTTATAAAATTTTACAAAAGTTTCAAAACATCAGATCGCCGATCGAATAGCCATCCGATTGAATGACTATTCGACCAGGTGACTTGTCTCTTATAATTTTCAACACTTAAATAATTTGATCAAAACAGCAAACTATCAGCACCTCGATTGAATAGCCATCCGATCGAATGGTCATCCGTCCGGATGACCATCCGACCGGATGACTTGACATGTAGAGGTACTTCACCTTTTTCAAAATGCTACAACGAAAACTTCAAAGTTTTGAAACAATTCACAACACTCACATCTCATTTGAATGGTCATCCCTCCGGATGACCATCCGTCTGGATAACCATCCGATCAAATGGATCCTCGTCCGTTCGGCTCACCACTCGACACTTATCTCCTCGACATGCTGTTTTCACGCTGTTCAACGCTTATGCTATCGTTCTATGCTCAGGCTAGCTCTCACGCGCTCCCTTCAATCCAAGACTGTGTTTATTTACTAAACACATACTGTGAGTATACTCGAACCTTTTTTCGATTAACGCACTTTTGGGTGTTACATACGTTATCTATATCATATCACATCAACACGCAACACAAACACTTTTAACACTAACCACTCTCGCATGTTATACGTGACTCGATGAATGCTTGTATGTTATGTTTACACAGTGATTGTTCCCTGACACCTTAGCAACGATAGTACTATAGTTTGGACTCAGCACGTGTCGTGGACAGGGGTTGTTAAGGGTTTTACTTCACATGGTCACAGTGGTGATAATGTGTTGCGCATTCTACACTCGCAGTCATGTCGGTTGCATATGTCATTATCGATAGCTTACTTGCTTCACATTTCTACGTGTTACATGTTGGTTATGCGTAAACGCTTTCGCTACTATATATTACTCAAACTTGTGTACTCACCTTTACATTTTATATATTTACTTGATTTTAACGTATGTGACAGGTTGATTGGATGCTATGTTCGCTATGATGAATCACGCTAGAAGGTCTAGAAACAAACTAAATAAATCTGAGTTGTCAGAACAATTTATTTGTCTTTGAGAACAATATCTGTAATAACTGTTTTTACTTTATATGTTGATGGTATGGGATGTTAACGATTAATATATTGTCACTAATAGTTGTTATGGATTCTTTTGGACAATCTGTTTCGCTCAGTGCCACGCCCTGATGTTTCCGCCATCGGTTGGGATGTGACACATCCAACTTTTAATCAAGGAAAACCTGTAGTACCATAAAATAGTATAGGGACGAGGTCAATATCGATTTTGGTAATGTATCTAAAGGACCGGTATAAACTGGAAATTGTACTGATTATGGTGGCACAGTACCAATTTCGTAACAACTGTGCAAAAATATCGTAACAAAACCCCCCAAAAATAAATACCTATACCGGTATTAATTTTGTTCAGTCGATATATCGGTAAACTATAGGTATATTAGTGATATTCGATAAAAAATAAACATCCTTGAAATAGCATATGAAAATGTTAGACCATATAGTATGTATTACGTTCCTGTCATATCACAAACAAGACCACGACATTGACACGACACATACCAAAAACAACAATAATACATGATAAATACGGAAGATAAAAATGAATCTAAACCATCCAATATCATTGACAAATATAGAAAGCAATTAGAGATTTATATGTGTACTCGTATGATTTTATCTATTTCGTGGATAAAATAAATGCTAAATTGAGAAATCAACATTTTCTTCTATTTTCCCCTTTGATCCATGAAGATGTCAGCCTCCTTTACAACCATGTTGGCACTGACGATTATGAATAAAATTTACGGGTTTAATTTGTTTTTGAAATCGACGATGATGATGATTTAGGTTTTCGTATTTTTATCTAGTTTTTTTTTGCCATGGTGGTGGGTAGGGCAACAAACGAACCGAACGGATATGAACAACATCTTGTTCGTGTTTGTTTGTTAAGAAATATATGTGTTCGCGAACCGTTCACGAACACTTATCGAACAAGATTTTATGTTCGTGTCCGTTTGTTAAGGAAATGAACCTGTTCGTGTTAGTTTGTGTTTGTTTGTTAATTTTAGGCAACTAACAAAAAACAAACGTTTACGAACAGAAATGAGCACAAACTAATGTTCATGAACACAAATGCAAACAAACGAACACAAACAATCGTTCATGAACAGAATATATAACACACTGACACTTATTAGATATTTAATTTAATGGAATTTTGAAGTATTTAAATACATATAAAAACCAAAAACACTAATGAACTATCGAACACGTTACCGAACGTTCACGAACATAAACGAACGAACACGACATCTGTTCATGTTTGTTCATTTAACTAGACGAACGAAATTTCTTGTCCGTGTTCATTTGTTTAATAAACGAAAGAACACAAACGAATTTCCTGCCAAACAGTTCACGAACTGTTCGCCGAACGTTTGGTTCGTTTGCAGCCCTAGTGGTGGGTATTGTGAATTTGTCATTTTGATGACTTTACAGATGTAGACGAATTGTTATAGTAAGTTCGGACACACCATTGAAGTTGTATGACTCATTATTTTACAACACGGCATTAGTGTTGCATCAATATAAATGTTCGCGCTTTTGTACAGAAGTGTGTCACATTAGAAGAACTAGGGGAATTAAGAGATTAAAAAAAAGATCGGGTAATGGTTTTGGACACAATGACCATAACTATGTGTGTGAAAATAATTTTACAACACAGCATTAGGGGAGGGGGGTGGTCACTAGTGACCATTTTTCCATCACTTACAATATCCAATCATGTTCCGCCATGTCAGCAACCATTTTTCCATCACTCACAACATTTTTTAGTGGGGGTGGTCATCACTCACCACCACACCCAACAATTTCCCCCCAACCAACAATTACACTCACAAAAAAAAAAACCATCACGCGTTGAAAATATCACGAAATCGGATTGCGTTATACTATAACGCGTTGAACTTTTGTTGTGGGGGTGGGTTCAACGCGTGATACAATTGTATCACGGTAAATAACGGGAGTGCCCCGTGTGCCCTTAGTGTTGCATCGATATAAATGTTCGAACGCACATTTGTGTAGAAGTGTGTCACACTAGAAGAACTAGAAACATTAAAGGTTCAAAAAAGAAGATTGGGTGAGAAATATAGTCATCTATTAATAACATTTACAACACTACCACATTAGCCAATACAAAAGAGAGTGTTTGGAAATAACCGGGATTCTACAAAATAAATATACACAATGCCTAAGTTAAAATAAGACACATAGAGTGTATATATCTGTCACTAGGGCTGTTCACGAGTCGAACCGAACCGAGCGGACCTTTGCTCGTGCTTGGCTTGTTTACAAACCGAACCGAGCGGAGCGGCTCATTTAAAATCGAGCCTCAAATCAAGCGAGCATTTTTCGAGCAGTAAATATTCCGAGCGAGCATCGAGCGAAGTTCGAGCAATTTGGACAACCATGTTGCCCGGTTTAAATTTGCTGAGAGAGATAGTGACATAGTTTGTTCTCAAGTTTTTATGTCTTTAAAAACATGCACATTTCATGGTATAAAATTTTTCTTATGAATAACAATATTGTGGCCGACGAGGCGATGATCATATTGCACGAACAATTACGTTGAGAGCAGGAGACGATCGACTTAGGGTAACGACATGAAACATTGAGGCGATAAGCAGTATGTCGTTTATCGGTTTAGGGTTTAACTTTTAGATTTGATATTAATTTTTTTATTGGCGTGGTTGGTCTAGTACGTATAAATGTAGTTGTAAATTTATATATAGTGAACCAAAATCTAATATAGTGGTATATATAAAACTATAAATTTAATTTATATTTAAGTATATTTGTATGTGTAATGTGTGTATATATATAGGTGTGTGTATATATATATAATTTATATTTGTGTATATGCATGTGTATATACATGTTTATATATGTATATGTATATGTATACTAAATAAAAATAATAATTCGAACCGAACCGAGCCGAGCGGACATTTGCTCATGCTTGACTCGTTTACAAACCGAACCGAGTGGAGCGGCTCGTTTACAACCGAGCGACAAATCGAACGAGCATTTTCCGAGCAATTTCCGAACGAGCGTCGAGCGAGCGACGAGCGGCAAACGATTTGAATGGCCCTATCTGTCACAAAGATTAAAGCGCATAACAATCAATAACATAACACGTCATAATATGCTTCTCCTACGCTAGGGGTGTTTAAAAAGCTGAAAAAGGTTTGGTTGTAGACGAGTCGGCTCGGTTCAGCTTGATTTGTAAACGAGTCGAGCCCGAGCTAGGCCTGGCTCGTCTCGTTAGCTTGCGAGTTGCTCGAATTATTTTATTTTATATAGATTAATTTTATTTTTAAATGCATTAAAAAAAATATGTGAGAAGAGGTTGAAGTATTAACAATTTATGTTTAATTAATAAAAAACATATAAAAATATTAGAAAGTAAACAAAAATTATACATTTTAAGTTTAATTTTAGTACGTCTTTCGGTTTTAAAATATGAGAAAAATAAAATAATACATATAAATGTAATTGTGTTATAAATATATTTTATGATTGTTATAAATATATTTTATGATATGACTATCCACATGCCTAACTCCCATTGGCATTTAAGTTGTGTTGAATGATGGCCTTATAAATAGTGGCTTTTGTATTTCATACATACATGAATAAGAATGAGTTCTCATATTCTCTTTCTCTCTTACTTTCTATAATACTTGTTCTTTATGTTAATAGTTATACGTTGGTTGCTAGTATGTCGTTGTTTTACAACACGTTATCAGCACGAGACTCTAAACACGGAATTCTGGTAATTCACATGCAGGTCGTCAACAAAAATCAAAGTTCTCAAAAATTATTAGTCGGCGTGACTATCCTACAAGTAAGTTTTATTTTGATTCATGAGATTTATTAATTATTAATCTTGTATTACTTATTCGTATTAAATCTTTGGATGATTAATTTATATTTTCAATTTCAAGCATCCAAAAGCTATCATACATATTACCATAAAAATATTGGAAAGAAATTTTTGAATATCATAAAACAAATCTTTTGGATCAATATTGAAGATTTCAATCATTGAGAAGTTATTTAATTACTTTGAACAAATCAAAATGATGCTAACAAAAGCAATGGTTTCTGTAAAAAATTTTGTTGATATATTTAGTATTCTAATCAGAAAGAATTTGATACAATTTTTTTTTCAAAATAGATGTTGATCCAATATTAAAAAAAAAAAAATAGGTTTCGTATAATGTGGACTAGATTTTTTTATGCAAATTTCAGTAATTAATTATTAAGGTATTGGTAATTAGTAATTTTTTCATGATCTCTAAATTTTAAATAAATATACTTGGGTTGTCTTCTATCCTAATAAATATGAGTATTATTAACATTGATCTCCTCACATGATTGCTATCGATAAACTAAAATGTTTATAATCTAGTTATGCTCATCTGCATATTACTTGAGCCACCATGATCATATATTTATGCTTCTTTATTAACCTTGTTAAGTTGTAAATAAAATTGTTGAATTAGTTTGATTTGATGATGTTAAATATTAACCCTGTTAAGTTGTAAGTAAAATTGTTGAATTATTTTGATTTGAGGAAGGTAATTTGCAATCTAGAGAATATTATATGTGCTTTTCAAACTCATGAAAAACAATTAAATTGAATATTTATGGACTAAGCAGTGCAATTGTATTAGGTATATCTGCTTGTATTGGTGGTAATATATAAATGATGTATGTACTAGATTTTCATTTTGTATAGTCTATAATTTAAATGGATTTACTGATGTTATAGGATTAAATATTTGTTATACATTTATGCATAAACCAATTGTATTCTTAAGAAATTAAAGAAGGCTTTAAACGATATTAATATATATGATGTTGGTTAATGCTTAGAAATTAAAATCATTAAATATCATTTATTTCATTCTTTATTAGTTTTAATTATATTGTTTATTATATTATGAATACATCATTAAGAGTAACTTTTCATAATAGCTTTTTCCCATCATGTTGGTTAATGCTTATAAATTAAAATCATTAAATATCATTTATTTCATTCTTAATTAATTTTAATTATAGTTTTTATTATGTTATGAATACATCATTAAGAGTAACTCTCCATAATAACTTTTTCCCATCATGTTGGTTAATGCTTAGAAATTAAAATCATTAAATATGATTTATTTCATTCTTTATTAATTTTAATTATATTGTTGATTATGTTATGAATACATCATTAAGAGTGACTCTCCACATCATTAACTCCTATGTTATGAATACATCATTAAGAGTGACTCTCCAGAATAACATTTGATGGAGATGAATTTGTAGTATACAATAGTTGACAGATTATTATACTATGAAAATTCTGTTTAGTATTTAATATGTTCATGTACATTCATTTCTGATGTGTAATACTTGTATTTGATATATAAATTTTAATGTGATTGTTCGTAACAATTTAACTAGAAATACAATACGATAAGTGTATGTTTATAGTGTTCTTATTTGACATATAAGAATAAGAAATTTGGTGCTTTATATGACATTACATGACATGTTATCATATAATTTTTAATCAGTTTGATGACAAATTATAGCTATATTTTAGTAGTAAAAAAAATCATATATTGATTTACTCATCTTTCTTTATAAATGTTATCTTACTATTAACCTAGATGTATGATTTTATTGTGGCTTTCATCATATATCAACTTTGTCCTTTATGGAACACCACTAATTTGAAAAGTAACGCATAAGATGTCGATAAATTAGAGCATGACCTATAATAATATGTTTATCACTATTGTAATTTTATGTGTCTTTTATATGCTTTGATTTATTTAGATGTATATTAAATAAAAAAAATTATATGTTTCTTACAAGTGATGAAAAAAAAATCTTATTTTATAAGGTTGTACCATAAACTATTTATTTGGTGACATGTTATATAGTCATGCATTGTATAATCTAATGTATTTATTATGTTCCATATGCTATAAATTTGGAAGGGGACATCAAAGTGACAAGGATTGTAGTATATGATCACAAGATATAAAAACGATTGAATTATGATCACGGTTTATATAAAAAGAGACCTGGAGTGTCTAACTTCTCAAAGCTTATTATTAGTTTATCGAAGCTTATAAGATTTTAAACCGATAAGTATAAATGTCTCGGTTATATAACTACATCTCGATTTATATCATGTGATGAGAAAAATACATATCATAATCCATTGAGCAAAACAATTTCATCGTCAAATATCATTGATTGTTAAAGAATATATATAAAGTTTGAAACAACAAGCATGAAAGTTATGTGGTTCTAATCCATTCCCTAATATGAATGTGATGATGATCAATTCAAAGGTTATGATCATATACATAACTAAGAAAATTGTAATGATGCCACCATGAATGTTGTATAGGAGTATAGCAAATATGGCCAGAAGACTATATTAGAAGTTTCTAGAAATGATACTAATTTTCCACAATATTCCATTAAATCAAATATGGTGAGTAACCAGAAGTTACTAGAATATTTATACGTTCACCACATGGCATGACCAAATAGGTCATCAAGATAGCATCATGATATGCTAAACAATCAAACATGCTAACCGGCATCTTAGCACCTCTAAGTAATCTAAAAACATTGCTCCCAAAATGCCTTATCATATGTCTAGTTAGTTTTTTTTTGTGGCAAATAAATTTTTATGCCATTCCAAACAATAAACTCCTACAAACAATCCATCTTATATGGGATCATTGAAATGTACAGTTGTGTGGATTGTGGCATTCATACATGGTTACATGTGATTTTTTAGCTACCCGTATGTAGCATATGCCCAACACTATGGAACGTTGTTTTTTTGACATGGTTTAACACTGTTCTTTGACAACCCAATTGTAGGGACCATTGTTGGGCACAATATGAAATATAGTGAGATGCATACGTAAGTCGGGACGGAATTCGTCGATTGATTATTTCAATTCAAAACCAACTGCTTATCACAAATACTCCCAATTACAACTGGTCTCCTGAAGAAAACCAAGTTTCCATTTTTTTTATATATTTTGTTGTGCAGCCTATGTACCAATAGCACCACCATAACATATAAAATGGGATATGTACATCATATTCCCAGTCTTAGGGGGAGACAAGAAAATAAAAGACTGGTAACATAAAAAAATGCATCATATTATATATCGACCCCTGAAGTGGTCAATGCAAATCTGAAGTCCAAAAGAAAGAGTGTGTATTTGCAAATAATAACAAATGAAATACAAGATGCATTCACTAACACAAATAAGGTGACAAAGTCACATATACCAGCTTAAACTTATCTGCTCGAATGGAAGTACTCACAAAATGATTATCATATTATTAAATTGTGAGAGATAATTCGCTTCCAAAAAGATAAAATCCACAAATACAAAAAGAGCAGAGTAACGCAGTTGGTGTAACCCCAAAAGAGGTGGCACATAAAACACCATAAGTGGTTGCATACAAAACCCCAGAAGTGGTTGCATACAAAACCCCAGAAGTAGTTGCATACTAAACCTTAAAGAAGGTTGTTGTCAAAACCCCAAAAGAGGCTAATGGAATTCTAAAAGAAACTCTAGTACCAAACAAATACGAGATCGCGATAAATTATGTACAAAATAAGTACAATATGGAACCGTAATGAAACACGTGTAAAATGATATATTTGATTATGCTATAGCAATAGATGTAATCGATGAAAAAAAAGATTACGTATATAGAAAGTGTGCAAGAGTGTACGCACACAAATAGCCATAAATGGCTACATGACTTAAAGTTGAACTAAATTTGCTCGACAAACTAAACGTTTTCGAACCAGCAGTTCGAACACCCATAGACGTCAAACCAGTAGGTTATAAATGGGTGTCTTTAAATAAAAGGAAACGTAAATAATGAGTTTTTGCGATGTAAGGCACGCATTTTAACATAAAGATTTTTCCCAAATCCCAGCAGTTGATTACGAGGAAATATATACCCCTGTAGTGGATGCGATAATCTTTAGATGTTTAAGCGGCCTCGCAATCTCAGAATGACTTCAGATAAAACAACTTATGGATGTCATCACCGTATACATGTACGAGACAATTGCAAATGACATCTGGATGAAAACCCCCTGAAGGATTAAAAATGTTCAAAGCATTATGAAACAATAACCCCATAGGTGTTATATATATATATATATGAATCTTAAAGGAAACTACTCGTATGTGGTACAGTCGACTATACTCTGAAAAGAGAGGTATAATTTTGATAAAATGAGCTACATCTATTTAACAAGATTTCACTCTTACAGTGATAATGTAAACATCATCGAGAGGGAACTCTCAAACTAAAGAGGAAAATTTTGAATGACCTTTACAAAGTGTAGTTATTCTCGACATGTAGTTCGAGTATATATGTAATTATATTTTACTAATCCCTCAAGTACATCTAGAAGATGATGTTTGGATATTTTAGTATGGACATAGTTGAACCTTAAAGTATGTTAAAGGTTGTTAAGTCATTTGTTATAAGAAATGCCTATCATCATCTCCTACCATAGTAGAGATTCTCATTCTAGAAGTACCATCGTTAAATGCATAAGTGCATTAATATATTTTACTAGCTATGTATGGTCACAATATCTTTCATTTGAACTTATTGTCATGATATAACATTTGTCAAGCGAAGAGACATTGGAATGAGTTTAATGAAATATTTTAGGTATAAACGATATTTGATTATATTTTACTAACCCATCAAAACAAGTTTGGTTAGTCTTGTAGATGCAGGAATGTAACGAAACACAGTCGTGGACATATGATAATTTTTGGAAGGAAGCACCTAAAGTCTCATTAAAAGATTATACAACATTGCTCAAAATAAAGGATTGCACATTAAGGGATCAAGCGATAAATCATTCGCTACAAAAGCTTTGTACGGCTTTCAAGAAAGATGGACACACATCACTTAAATGATACATGTTAAAATGAGGGGGAGACTTATTCAAGTTGCACTCTTTTTCCCTTGACTAAGTTTTGTCCTATTGGGTTTTCTTAGTAAGGTTTTTAATGAGGCAACATACCTGATCCAGAAGTATTAGGGGGAGATAGTACGCGCTGCACTCTTTTTCCCTTAGCTGAGGTTTTATCCCACTGGGTTTTCCTAGCAAGGTTTTTAACGAGGCAGCACTACCAAGCGTATAATACATTGTTTTCTTTTATCATGTGGATAGTCAAGGGGGAGTGTTATAAATATATTTTATGATTGTTATAAATATATTTTATGATATGACTATCCACATGCCTAACTCCCATTGGCATTTAAGTTGTGTTGAATGATGGCCTTATAAATAGTGGCTTTTGTATTTCATACATACATGAATAAGAATGAGTTCTCATATTCTCTTTCTCTCTTACTTTCTATAATACTTGTTCTTTATGTTAATAGTTATACGTTGGTTGCTAGTATGTCGTTGTTTTACAACAAATTGTAATTTTTATTATATCGGGAGTTGTTGTAAAAAGAGTGTGTTTTGTGAGAAGTGTATAAAGAAATCTACACATAATCTAATGGTTGAGATTATAATGACAAAATTATAAATAGTATTTACCATTAAAATAATTAATTTTCTCCCCTTCTTTTTTGAATGGCAATAACTTTTTATACATAACTTTAAAAAAAAATACATCACGAGTGTTTTTTAATCTTTAATATGAGTACCATATTGTTATATTTATCTAGAAAAAAAAATTACGTTTCGATCGGATGTTTTAGTCCATGGTGTTTTGGCTGGTGTTTTAAATGTATTGTGATTTAAGGCGTTGTGTTTTATAGTAAAACACCATGAACGTATATAAGACACCATAACATTGCAAATAATGAATTACGATTCAAGTCATGGTGTTTAAAACTTTTCTTAAACGACCCCACCCTATAGGCCCATACGATGTATATAAAGGGGCAAAAAGATCCGTTTACCTCTGGTTTGGGCTGGGTATAGCCCCTAAACTAGGGGTAATATGATATTTTTTTACCTCCTGAAAGCAGCTTTTCTTGCCACCAACCACCCAAGAATAGAATCGTCGAGCGAAAACACTTGACAACCTCCTGGAAGCAGCTTTTCTTGCCACCAGACCTTTCTCCATCAATTAGAAATTTGATGCCGTCACTAAACACATTCCTTAAATTGTAGCCATTTTTTGAGTGTTTATTTTTTGGTGTCTAATCCGCATATATATCACCATTGCTCTTGATTTTCTTGACTGTATATCTCGTGAATGTCAACATATACACGTGTGATTTAGTTTCCGAACATTTTTCAATGCCGAGAACCTCGATCAGAGAGTAAAAAAGGCGTAAGGTTAACAATGGTGTAAAACTAAAATGGGATATACCGGGCTAGGATTCGAGTTACAGGAACAAGGGCCAAACCAACCACCCAAGAATGGAATCGTCGAGCGAAAATACTTGACAACATCCTGGAAGCAGCATTTCTTGCCACCAGACCTTTCTTCATCAATTAGGAATCTGATGCCGTCACTAAATACATTCCTTAAATTGTAGCCATTTTTTGAGTGCTTATTTTTTGGCGTCTAATCTTCATATATAATACCATTGCTCTTGATTTTCTTAATTGTATATCTCTTAAATGTCAACATATACACGTGTGATTTAGTTTACGAAGATTTTTCAATGCCGAGAAACTCGATCAAGGAGTAAAAAAGGCGTAAGGTTGTAGGATCGGTGAATCGATCAAACGAGACGTTCAGAAGAGTTCTCGATCAATACGAAATGCGGAAATAGACGTATCGATGTTGTAACAACTTGATTTGCACATAGAATCACTTTAAATTTTGATTAGATTGATATCACAACGTTTTACAGGCTTGGCGACACTTCGGCAGAGCTTCGCTACCGGAATCCAAAGTTCTACAAATGAAAGACCCAAGACCACTATTTATAGGAGTGCCACTTCGCATGAACCAGAACAGTCCAGGTCGTGCGAACTGGCCAGTTCGCACGAACTGGTCACTTCGCATGAACCTGCTGGTTCAGCTAAGTTTCCCGTTTCTCTCGAACTACGTGTCCTGGTCTATCAAACCTATTACATGACTCGATACAAGACGAAGTCAACAGACATATGCACCAACAAACTCCCCCTTGGATGTTGACGAGTCTTCAGTATGTCAAGTCTTCAGTCTTGATCAGTCTTCTCGCTCTCTTCCAAAGTATCTTTCTCTGTAAGCATCCTCAATCTCTCTCTATCTTCTCTTCCAGAATCTCAACCTGACTCTATTATCTCTCTTGATCAGATCCCTTGATTCCTTACGCTCTTCAGCATTAGCAACTGGCGTGGACAACAGGATTTGAACCTTGCTCTAATGTCTTCAGACTCCCCTTTGCTAACAAACTCCCCCTTAAGTGCAGCTGGGATCACAGTCTGGAATCGTTCTCGTTCTAAGATCGTATCCTGGCTCAAACTCTGCTCAAGCTTAGACACGGGGATCCGCACAAATCTCTACCCAACAATAAATTTCACAATTTTTAAGATTTAACAATTTTAGTAACCACTTGTAGATATCGTTTAACAATTTTAAACTCTGCTTAACCATTTGTATTCAAAACACACAAATTTGACATTTCATTAATTTGAAACCATTTAATCATTTCAAAATCAATTCTTGTTCAAACAAACTCTCCCAACCCTGTTCATCATGTTTATCACTTGGAATTTTGAAAATCAGCTTTCCAAACATCAGTTGTCGAAAATAAGATGAAATAAAATCTTTTTGATTTTTCAAAATTTTATGCTAAAACACACTAATGAAAAGCAGTAACGAAATATTTACAGACAATATTTTTGTGAGTTTGTGTAAGAGGATCATATCAGTTTTTGACAAATCACTAGCACCGTTGAGCTTTAAACACTTTAAGTTCTAAACGATTCACTTAGATTGTCAGTATATTGATCCACTTAAATTTTCACACAAAGTTCAATTGATTCGAGATACGATATTAGTGTTTTAAAGAACTTAAACTTATTCGCGTGTACCACCTCAGAATATACTCCCGTATCCAGACTCCTATATTCAGTCTTACAGGTGAATGTACACTAATGATATCTGTAAGAGGTAAATGCGAGACCATGAGAGCTCAGGCTATTGCTTCCGCAAAATCAGAGAGATGATGGCTCGACTTTAGGTGGGTTCCCTTTAGAGAATCTTTTCTTCAACAACACATGATTAGCATTTTTCAATGTTTCATCATTTTTTATGCTGAGGGTGGGCTTTATGATTAAAGCTGTGTAAAGTATTATACGAGGACTAGGCTATTGCTCCCGCAAAATCAGAAGTCCTGGTATAATACCCCAGATATCATCACGCACAAAGACCTAGTATGTCAGAAATAGAAAGCCCTTCAAACAAGATTTCAGGGGTTACCTATATATCCGAGAGATGTTCCCCACGAAATAAGTAAGTATGATATTTAGGTTTATATCTCGTCAACAATCTACTAAGCGTGTAAAAATCTACTGGCATATCATCAGTGAGACCGTTTATCACATTTTAACTTTCCAATTCTTTAGCGTACTGTGATTGTCTACTGATGTACTATCATTTCCTCTTTTTCACAGCAAAACTCATTTTGATTTTTCGCTGTTTTTGGATTTTAGATTTTATCATGTTTTTGGATTTTTTAAATTTTCAAAATTTCTAAATTTTTTTACTCCCCCTAAAATCAAAATTATGTTTCAAATTTTGATTTTTCGGGAACATTTGAAAATAAAACCAATAAACTGTACAAATAAAGTGACAAACTGACGTGAATTGCTTCAATTCGCCATCCACTTGGCATAAACAATCAGAACTCCCCCTGACAACAAACTATTTTCCCATTATGATTTCAAAACACTTAAGTTTGTTTTAATCAAATGGTTTTTTCGGAAAATTAGTTTTGTCGATTTCACTTGCAGGATCGGGGATTTATTCATCACTTTGTTTTCTCAACCACTTTGTATGAAAGTTAAATCAAGTTCAACTTAATGACCTTGATTAACCACTTGTGAATGAAACCCCTTTTTTCCTTTTTCTTTTAACCACTTGTAAAAATCTAACATTTGTAGGTTTTTCACATAAACATTTTTCAAGAAATATGACACTTGTAGGTTCTTATCAACAATACCACTTGTAAGTCGAAATAACACAGATGTGAATTTCTCAAGAAAGATGTCGATTCCTACTCCCCAATTACCAACCTGGGAGTTCCGGCAAGTCAGGATTTTTAGTTAAAGAGATTCACCCAAGCCTGACGGTCCTTGGGTGATTCCGAGTCATCATCACTCGGTTTCTTTACTTTCTTCTTCTTTTCATAGAAGTCCTTTACCCCTTTGACCTTCCCGTCAACCATTTTTCCAAAAATGTTTAGAACTTTAGGGTTAAAGGCTTTTTCAACATCAAATTCTTTCTTTTCAGAAAAGAATTGATTTGAAATCTCAACTTTGCCAATTTTTTTCTTTAAGTTTCCGTTTGACAATGGTGGAAAATTTTCATCATCCATTGTTGTAACGGAACTCTCACTTTTTAGCTCAACTTGTGGCTCCTCTGACTTTGACGAGTCAGATTCATCGCCAGAAAGTGCATCTGATTTCTTAACAACCCACTTTTGGTTGTTAAGATTCACTCTTCTTTTGTAAAAATGTTTTGAACATTCACCAACTTCATATGTTGAATTTTTGAACACTTTAAATTGTTCGGTTGGTGGTTCATTATCAATCATCTTTTCTTTCAATTTTTCAGAGACTCCCTGTTTTATGTTGGTTTCCTTTGGACAATTCCGTGCAATGTGACCAACTTTTTTGCATTGGTAACAGGTTCTCGTCTCCTTCTTTTGAGCAACATCATTCTTCATTCCCTCTTGCTTCTTAGCAAGGAATTCTTTGTTCGATTGCTTCCAAAATGAGCTCTTTTCCACTTCTTCCGAACTTGCTCCTGAAACAAATACAGTTTTTGATTTATAAATTTTCTCATTTTTATGATTTTCTGGTGGAATAAAACCTAATCCTTTCTTTTTGAAATTACTGTTATGGTTTGGTTTCTTTCGATAACCAGAACCAGAACTGTAACCCTTTTTCTTGTTTAACCTTTGTTGAACTCTTGAGGTGTACTTTTTAGGTTTTTCAGTAAGATTTACATCTTTTATTTCAGAAATATTAATTTCTGTTAGTTTGAAAACCTTGTTAATCATGTCAGTTTTAACACCTCTTATTGGAAATTCTTCATCAGAATATAATTTGTCAGAATCATTCAAAGTATATGCTACTTTGAATGTTTCGTCATTCAAATTATTTTGTGACATCAGAAAATCTTTATTGTAAACCCTTTTGTCCTTTTCGACTGTTGAACTTGAAGTGTCAGACTTTGACTTTGAACTCTTAGATTCAGGCTTTGACTCTGACTCCTCATCCTTATCCAACACCTGATCGACCACTTTCTTTATTAACTCGGACTCATGATCAGTGTCAGACGATGTGAAAGTGATGTCAATATTATCTGGCAATCCATCTGAAGGTTCAGATTCCCACTTTAAATTGGTTGCCTTTTTTACTCTTTCTGAATTAGGATTTCTTAGAGAATATCCATTTTCAAACGGAGGTGGACACCTTGTATAATCGGTACTATGTTTCTTACCAGTATTCTTTACTTCAGATGTCTTCTCCTCTTCAAACGCTTTCATACCTTCTACTGTAGGGTAAATCCTGTCAATCACGTAAGAAGCACATGAGTAACTTTTCAATAACCTGTTTACCCTCTCAGTTTCTATTCTCTGAATTTCCAATTTTTGTTCAAGTTCAACACATTTTTCAATGTAATTATTGATGATTTTCTGCTTCGTCATGAGCGCTCCTTTGAGTGTTTTCATAGCTATTCCTTGTTCATTGCTTGACTTGTTATATTGATTCATCGCTTTGTTTAAAACATCATATGATTCTTTCAGTCTGTTCATGTTATGAATCAATTTGTTGTTGTGCCTTTTCACCGTATCACAATTTTCACACTTCTCAGGCATCTTTTCAGTATCAGCTTCCTTCTCAACCTTGACAGCTGGAATTTCTTTAACCTGCTTCTTTATCACTCGAACATTTTCATCATCACTGTCATCTTTTTCTTTAACAGTTGCTGCCTTGTGATTCTTTTTTTTTCGCAGCTTGTCTTTCTTTGCCCTCTTCCATTTTACCTGCAAAATACAAATTATCATCATCACTATCAGGTGAAAATTTTCTTTTATAACATTCAATTTTTCGAATTTCTTCACTATCATCATCACTCTCTTCATCTGATGAGTGATCAAAGACTGGTGCTTTTCTTGAAGCCTTTTTTGTTGAAACTGGTTCTTCTTCTTTCTTTGTAGGACTGAATTGCTGAGATTCGTAATAAGCATACGCCATTTCATCTTCAGCAGTTGAATCTTCAAAAATTTGAGCAACAAATGCTTTAGAGACTGAAGGTCTGTTAGGATCATAATTATCCCAACTAAAACCTTCTGGAATTCTTTCATCATCTTGATCTATCTGTCCATAACAAGCTCTCTTTGATGGCTCTTCGATCTTCTTAGCATGTGAAGTTTGTGACGATTGTTGTTGATGCAGAGCAACTTGATGATAAATCGCTTTTCGATGATAATCATTGTTGCCGAATGGATTTTGAGCTCCACTTGCTTCGCGATTTGTGCATTCTCGCTTGAAATGCCCCTTTTCCCTACAACGAAAACAAGTAACTTTAGATTTATCAAAACCTAAAGGTGAAGTTCCAGCATCACGGAAATCATCTCTTCCAGTGATCTGTTTAAACTTCTCAGCTCTTCTCAACACACTAGCCATACACCACTTTATATCCATTAGTTCCATTTCTTCTGCATCAATCTGATCGTAATCCTCTTTGGTCAACATTGGATTTCCGATTCTTCCCGAAACCAAGCTTTCATAAGACTCTAAAACGGTCACCATCAAAGACATATGACCTTTAGCAACCTCTTCCGAGAAATTCTGACCATTCTCAAAATTTAATGCAATGTTGCATTGTAGTACTTTGCCATTCTTGGTTGCTGAAAAATTTGGATCAAATGATGGATATGAAGAGAATCAATTATTGTTGTTTGATCCTTGAGATGACCCTCCAGAAGAACTTTTTGCGTTAAATGCAGTTTCAATCTTTGGTGCAATGTTGGTCTTATCACTCATACCTCCTTTGTAATACAGACCAATGTCTTGTTCACCATTAAAGTCCTTCATTTTCGCCATCTTCCGTTGTTCCATCTCTTGAACTTCGAGTTTTTCAATAAACTTGCTCAACGATAGATTTGCAAATTCATCAGAATTCTTCAACATCATAAGATACGTGCCCCAAACATCTTGTGGTAACGCATCAGCCAACTTTTCAACCCATTATTCTCTATCTTTCTTGATATCCAATCGTTTCATTTTAACCACCAAATTGCAATATCTTTCTATAATATGCTTGGTGTTTTCAGTTTTTAATCCACGAAATAGATTAAATTCTTTCTTCAAAAGCGATTTTTTGTTCTTGATCATGTCTTGACTTCCAACAAACTTCGTTTTTAGTGCTTTCCACATTGAGTGTGCACTTCCGTTGTGTTGCAATAAAATCAAGATTTCTTCCTTAATAGCTTGTTGCAATATACTGATCATCATCTTTTCACTATTGTATTTCTTTTTCTCATCATTGGTTAGATCTTTAATAGCAACAATCTCTCCGTCGTCATCAATCGGTCTAACATATCGTTGTTCAACACTATGAGCTTAGGCGGTTTTTGCATGGTGCCCATTTCATTTTCTAAGTTCACGTTCTGAGCCACAGTGATCGGGGTAGCAAATGCGTTGTAGGATTCGTTTTCCATGTTTAGGTTTTTAAAAAAATCCACTAAGACTGATTGTTCAAACTATCTGAGATTAAAACAAAATTTACTTTTCAAACTGTTTGGACCACTTCGTGCGAACTGATGGAGTTCAAACAACCTGAGTTCAAACTTCAAACAAACTGGATCAGCTTCACACGACTTCGTGCGAACTGATGATTTTAATCCACTTCGTGCGGACTGGTTTAAACTTCCAGACGGACTGGTTCAAATCTGTTCAATCCGTGCGAACTGAGCACCTTCAAACCGTGTGAACTGAGTCAATTCCAAACCGTGCGAACTAAGTCAATTCCAAATCGTGCGAACTGAGTTCAATCCGTGCGACCTAAATTCAAGAAATCTGATAAGTTCAATTCGTGCGGACTGGGGTCACTTCGTGCGACCTGGTCTAAATTTCCACACAGACTGGTTCAACCCGTACGACCTGGTCACTTTCAAGCGAACTGAAACCCTAATTTCAAACGAACTGAGCCATGTTCGAATGAACTGATGTAATTTCGGTTGAATTTTGTCAAAATTGGTCACGTTTTAGGTTGAATTAGGTTCTGATTCTTTCAAGGATTGATTAAAACAGTGTTTCGCGTGTTATATGTGAAAATCAAGTGATTTTATCCGTGAAAACTTAGTTAATTTTGAGAAAATGTGAAGAAAGTGAGTAGAAATGAGTAGAAATCAGATTTTTCGATGAAAACAAGCTGAAATGGTAAGAACTCTTCCTCCTGAGCTCTGATACCACTTGTAGGATCGGTGAATCGATCAAACGAGACGTTCAGAAGAGTTCTCGATCAATACGAAAGGCAGAAACAGACGTATCAATGTTGTAACAACTTGATTTGCACATAGAATCACTTTAAATGTCGATTAGATTGATATCACAACGTTTTACAGGCTTGGTGACACTTCGGCAGAGCTTCGCTACCGGAATCCAAAGTTCTACAAATGAAAGACCCAAGACCACTATTTATAGGAGTGCCACTTCGCATGAACCAGAACAGTCCAGGTCGTGCGAACTGGCCAGTTCGCACGAACTGGTCACTTCGCATGAACCTGCTGGTTCAGCTCAGTTTCCCGTTTCTCTCGAACTACGTGTCCTGGTCTATCAAACCTATTACATGACACGATACAAGACGAAGTCAACAGACATATGCACCAACAAAGGTTCACAATGGTGTAAAACTAAAATTGGATATACCGAGCTAGGATTCGAGTTACAGGAACAAGGGCCAAACCAACCACCCAAGAATGGAATCGTCTTGCGAAAACACTTGACAAGCTCCTGGAAGCAGCTTTTCTTCCCACCAGACATTTCTCCATCAATTAGGAATCTGATGCCGTCACTAAACACATTCCTTAAATTATAGCCATTTTTTGGGTGTTTATTTTTTGGCGTCTAATCTGCATATATTGTGACAACCCGTATTCCAGAACCTTTCTTTGCGTTTTATTAAAATTTGTATGAACAATACGTGGCTAATTGACATGTTTGATTGCAATGGAGTTTTACGTTTTGATATGCTATGTGTTACATGAATGTGTTGTGAGTATGCTTGTATAATAAACCTAGTCGTACAACGTCTTCGGATCACACACTTGTTCATCGGCCGCACACTACCTTGGTGTTTTGTTAACTTGTTCTCGGCCCAAACCCACTCGATGGCAGCCTAAAGGTGGGTTCGACACGATCCCCTTATGCGCATAACATACAATAGTTTTGTGTGTAATCTTCATTATCCTGTAAACACAAGATAACCTCAAACCCTAATTCTCTTCCCCTCTCCCTACAACTCGACGGCAGGAACCCCTCCCCCTCTTCGAAGCCGACGATAGTCTCACCCCTCAAGTTCTCTTCGGTTCCATCTTATAGTCGGTTAGTACACGATTGCTATGGTTTAACCTAACTGTTGTTACATTTGATTTCATGATGTTATGATTAGTTGCTTGGTTTCGTTTTACTTGAGGTTTGATGATTAGGGTGTTATGCTAGTAAAAATTCTGGATAAACAACTTGTGACATCCAACTGTTGGAATTAATTATGACGAGGTGCATGGTGAATTGTGTGTATGATCGTTGCTTAATTAATCAAGTTGGAATGATTAGGGTTGCATATTAGATATTGAAATCACTGATTCGAATGATTCGATGATTGCTGTTCTTGATTAGATTACAATTAGGGTGGTATGAATATGCATGATTACTGAATTGAATGTTGTTTGATCCAATTTGAAACTGCCAAAATTGTTTACTGATGCTACGAAAATTAAGGAGCTGCAATTTAGGAAGTTTGTTACACCTAGTCTCGACAAGGGTGGCGAGTCGAGACCCCACTGTCTCGACTCGAGACCACACATCACTAGCACACAAAAACAGCATGACTCGAGACCTGACTCGAGACCACCTGGTCTCGAGTGATAAATGCATAACTCGAAGACCCTTGGTTGCGACTCGAGAACTCCAAGACTACAACTCGAGACCGCACAGTCTCGACTCGAGACCTCATGATCGCATAACCTGTTTGGACTTTCACTGTTACAAATCCAAGTAATTGGGCCGCATACTTGGGCTTTGTTTGGTTACTTGATTAATACTGTTGAACTCGTATACTTGTACTGTTAATGTTAACTGCCATGATCAATACTTGTATACAACTTGTTAGTACGTGCACTACTTGAACCTAGACCTGACTTGTATGGTAACCATGTTAGGACGTGGTTGACCACATATAGCTCAAGTGACCTTTTCGTGTATCTGCCGAGCAAACCAATGTGAGTTCACACTCCTAAGGCATGGGATTCCCGGTGGGTTGGGAATGGGATTGAATAACTACTTATACTATCAACACTACTTACTACTGTCCTCGGATTGGGAAGGGCACGTACGTAAAACCTATGTACACTCATACTTGCTATTGTCCTCGGATTGAAGGGCAAGTGCGTAAAACCTACGTACACTCATAGTTACTACTGTCCTCGGATTGAAGGGCACGTGCGTAAAACCTACGTACACTCATACTTACTACTGTCCTCGGATTGGGAAGGACACTTATGGATACGACTAGTCTAGTAACATACAACATGGGAAACCCCCACTAAATATCGTGAAAAGGTTTTGGGAAATCAAGGATACTGGGTAATACATGGTTATGAAACGAACTTATGATTTCTGAAACGAACTCAATAACTGAACAATCAACTGTGAACTCGCTCAACTTTGTTGTTGACTCATTGTTACATGCCTTGCAGGCCGTTAGGTATCTATGGAGCTTGCATCGGAGTGGGAAGAGTCGTTGTGGGACATGGACAGCTGTGTGCCATGCTAAACATTTGAAACGTTTAAACTTATGACTTGGTTTTAAACATTATGCTTCCGCTTGCAACTTAAACTATGTTTTGTTTAGACACCAATTGTATTGCGTTGGATTTTATATATTACTTACATGCTTGTTCAATATGATTGGTGGCTTGATCCTGGTCAGTCACGCCTCCAAGCGGTGATACTCCGCGTGTGGATTTTGGGGGTGTGACGTATATAATACCATTGCTCTTGATTTTCTTGATTGTATATCTCTTAAATGTCAACATATACACATGTGATTTAGTTTACGAAGATTTTTCAATGCCGAGAACCTCGATCAAGAAGTAAAAAAGGCGTAAGTTTCACAATGGTGTAAAACTAAAATGGGATATACCTGGGCTAGGATTCGAGTTACAGGAACAAGGGCCAAACCAACCACCCAAGAATTGAATCGTCGAGCGAAAACACTTGACAACCTCCTGGAAGCAGCTTGTCTTGCCACCAGACCTTTCTCCATCAATTAGGAATCTGATGCCATCACTAAACACATTCCTTAAATTGTAGCCATTTTTTGAGTGTTTATTTTTTGGTGTCTAATCCGCATGTATATATCACCATTGCTCTTGATTTTCTTGACTGTATATCTCTTAAATGTCAACATATACACGTTTGATTTAGTTTATGAACATTTTTCAATGCCGAGAACCTCGATCAGAGAGTAAAAAAGGCGTAAGGTTCACAATAGTGTAAAACTAAAATGAGATATACCGGGATAGGATTCGAGTTACAGGAACAAGGGCCAAACCAACCACCCAGGAATGGAATCGTCGAGCGAAAACACTTGACAACCTCCTGGAAGCAGCTTTTCTTGCCACAAGACATTTCTCCATCAATTAGGAATCTGATGCCGTCACTAAACACATTCCTTAAATTGTTGCCATTTTTTTAGTGTTTATTTTTTGGTGTCTAATCCGCATATATATCAACATTGCTCTTGATTTTCTTAGCTGTATATCTCTTAAATGTCAACATATACACGTGTGATTTAGTTTACAAAGATTTTTCAATGCCGAGAACCTCGATCAGAGATTAAAAAAGGCGTAAGGTTCACAATGGTGTAAAACTAAAATGGGATATACCGGGCTAGGATTCGAGTTACAGGAACAAGGGCCAAACCAACAACCCAAGAATGGAATCGTCGAGTGAAAATACTTAACAACCTCCTTGAAGCATCTTTACTTGCGAACAGACCATTCTCCATCAATTAGGAATCTGATACCGTCACTAAACACATTCCTTAAATTGTTGTCATTTTTTGAGTGTTTATTTTTTGGTGTCTAATCCGCATATATATCACCATTGCTCTTGATTTTTTTGACTGTATATCTCTTATATGTCAACATATACATGTGTGATTTAGTTTAGGATGATTTTTCAATGCCGAGAATCTCGACCAGAGAGCAAAAAAGGCGTAAGGTTTACAATGGTGTAAAACTAAAATGGGATATACCGGGCTAGGATTCGAGTTACAGGAACAAGGGCCAAACCAACCCCCCAAGAATGGAATCGTCGAGCGAAAACACTTGACAACCTCCTGGAAGCAGCTTTTCTTGCCACCAGACCTTTCTTCATCAATTAGGAATCTGATGCCGTCACTACACACATTCCTTAAATTGTAGCCATTTTTGAGTGTTTATTTTTTGGTGTCTAATCCGCATATATATCACCATTCCTCTTGATTTTCTTGACTGTAAATTTCTTAAATGTCAACATATACACGTGTGATTTAGTTTAAGAAGATTTTTCAATGCCGAGAACCTCTATCAAAGAGTAAAAAAGGCGTAAGGTTAACAATGGTGTAAAACTAAAATGGGATATACCGGGGTAGGATTCGAGTTACAGGAACAAGGGCCAAGCCAACCAACCAAGAATGGAATCGTCGAGCGAAAATACTTGACAACCTCCTGAAGCAGCTTTTCTTGCCACCAGACCTTTCTCCATCAATTTGGAATCTGATGCCGTCACTAAACACATTCCTTAAATTGTAGCCATTTTTTGAGTGTTTATTTTTGGGCGTCTAATCTGCATATATAATACCATTGCTCTTGATTTTCTTAATTGTATATCTCTTAAATGTCAACATACACAAGTGTGATTTAGTTTACGAAAAATTTTCAATGCCTAGAAACTCGATCAAATAGTAAAAAAGGCGTGAGGTTCACAATGGTGTAAAACTAAAATGGGATATACCGAGCTAGGATTCAAGTTACAGGAACAAAGGCCAAACCAACCACCCAAGAATGGAATCGTCGAGCGAAAACACTTGACAAGCTCCTGGAAGCATCTTTTCTTGCCACCAGACCTTTCTCCATCAATTAGGAATCTGATGTCGTCACTAAACACATTTCTTAAATTGTAGCCATTTTTTGAGTGTTTATTTTTTGGCGTCTAATCTGCATATTTAATACCATTGCTCTTGAATTTCTTGATTGTATATCTCTTAAATGTCAACATATACAAGTGTGATTTAGTTTACGAAGATTTTTCAATGCCGAGAACCTCGATCAAGGAGTAAAAAAGGCGTAAGGTTCACAATGGTGTAAAACTAAAATGGGATATACCTGGGCTAGGATTCGAGTTACAGGAACAAGGGCCAAACCAACCACCCAAGAATGGAATCGTCGAGCGAAAACACTTGACAACCTCCTGGAAGCAGCTTATCTTGCCACCAGACCTTTCTCCATTAATTAGGAATCTGATGCCGTCACTAAACACATTCCTTAAATTGTAGCCATTTTTTGAGTGTTTATTTTTTGGTGTCTAATCCGCATATATATCACCATTGCTCTTGATTTTCTTGACTGTATATCTCTTAAATGTGAACATATACACGTGTGATTTAGTTTACGAACATTTTTCAATGCCGAGAACTTCGATCAGAGAGTAAAAAAGGCGTAAGGTTTACAATAGTGTAAAACTAAAATGAGATATACCGGGATAGGATTCGAGTTACAGGAACAAGGGCCAAACTAACCACCCAAGAATGGAATCGTTGAGCGAAAACAATTAACAACCTCCTGGAAGCAGCTTTTCTTGCCACCAGACCTTTCTCCATCAATTAGGAATCTGATTCCGTCAATAAACACATTCCTTAAATCGTAGCCATTTTTTGAGTGTTTATTTTTTGGTGTCTAATCCGCATATATATCACCATTGCTCTTGATTTTATTGACTGTATATCTCTTAAATGTCAACATATACACGTGTGATTTAGTTTACGAAGATTTTTCAATGCCGAGAAACTCGATCAGAGAGTAAAAAAGGCGTAAGGTTCACAATGGCGTAAAACTAAAATGGGATATACCGGGATAGGATTCGAGTTACAGGAACAAGGGCCAAACCAACCACCCAAGAATGGAATTGTCGAGCGAAAATACTTGACCACCTCCTGGAAGCATCTTTTCTTGTGACCAGACCTTTCTCCATCAATTAGGAATCTGATGCCGTTACTAAACAAATTCCTTAAATTGTAGCCATTTTTTGAGTGTTTATTTTTTGGTGTCTAATCCGCATATATATCACCAATGCTATTGATTTTCTTCACTGTATATCTCTTAAAAGTCAACATATACACGTGTGATTTAGTTTACGAAGATTTTTCAATGCCGAGAACCTCGATCAGAGAGTAAAAAAGGCGTAAGGTTAACAATGGTGTAAAACAAAAATGGGATATACCGGACTAGGATTCGAGTTACAGGAACAAGGGCCAAACCAACCACCCAAGAATGGAATCGTCGAACGAAAACACTTGACAACCTCCTGGAAGCAGCTTTTCTTGCCACCAGACATTTCTCCATCAATTAGGAATCTGATTCCGTCACTAAACGCATTCCTTAAATCGTAGCCATTTTTTGAGTGTTTATTTTTTGGTATCTAATCCGCATATATATCACCAATGCTATTAATTTTCTTGACTGTATATCTCTTAAATGTCAACATATACATGTGTGATTTAGTTTACGAAGATTTTTCAATGCCGAGAACCTCGATCAGAGAGTAAAAAAGGTGTAAGGTTCACAATGGTGTAAAACTAAAATGGGATATACCGGGCTAGAATTCGAGTTACAGGAACAAGGGCCAAAACAACCACCCAAGAATGGAATCGTCGAGCGAAAACACTTGACACCCTCCTGGAAGCATCTTTTCTTGCAACCAGACCTTTCTCCATCAATTAGGAATCTGATGCCGTCACTAAACACATTCCTTAAATTGTACCCATTTTTTGAGTGTTTATTTTTGGTGTCAAAACCGCATATATATCACCATTGCTCTTGATTTTCTTGACTGTATATCTCTTAAATGTCAACGTATACACGTGTGATTTAGTTTACGAAGAATTTTCAATGCCGAGAACCTCGATCAGAGAGTTAAAAAGGCGTAAGGTTAACAATGGTGTAAAACTAAAATGGTATATACCGGGCTAGGATTCGAGTTAAAGGAACAAGGGCCAAACCAACCACCCAATAATGGAATCGTCAAGCGAAAACACTTGACAACTTCCTGGAAGCAGCTTTTCTTGCCACCAGACCTTTCTCTATCAATTAGGAATCTGATGTCGCCACTAAACAAATTCCTTAAATTGTAGCCATTTTTTGAGTGTTTTTTTTGTGTCTAATCCGCATATATATCACCATTGCTTTTGATTTTCTTGACTCTATATCTCTTAAATGTCAACATATACACGTGTGATTTACTTTATAAAGATTTTTCAATGCCGAAAACCTCGATCAAAGAGTAAAAAAGGCATAAGGTTTACAATGGTGTAAAACTAAAATGAGATATACCGGGCTAGAATTCGAGTTACAGGAACAAGGGCCAAACCAACCACCCAAGAATGGAATCATCAAGCGAAAACACTTGACAACCTTCAGCAAGCAGCTTTTCTTGCCACCAGACCTGTCACACCCCGACCACGTAAAACAACGAAACGTGGCGGAAACGTCGGGGAGTGTTGTATCAGAATTAATTGTTTCACAACCATGGAAATTAAAGTTTCGTTTTATTCAACAAACAAGCGAGTTACATTGTCTTTAAACAAGAAATAAAGAGTACATAACATAAATTAACTAGTTCTTGTCTCGTTTTAAGTCACTAAGGCACAGGTCCGCCTAAGTATGTCTCGATAAGTCCTATGCATCAACTCCTGAAAACACATGTGAAAATAGGTACGTCAGCATAAAAATGCCTGTGAGATACATAGGTTTTGTGAAAATAGGTTTCATGACTTGTAAGTTTAGAAAGAGTTGTTTAATAAAGTTTAGTCATGAACCTTGTAAATTGATTTGTTTTGTAAATCATTTGAAAAACAATAAGTTCAGATGATATGTATAAATAAGAGAATAATGTATGGTTAAATGATTAACCATGTAAAATGAGTTTGTATAAGATAAGTTGTTTGTAAAACAATGTCTTGTGAAAAGTATGTTATTTGTATAAAATGTTATATGTCTTAAATTGAAATGATTCAAATAACGCTACGATATGTAATACCATACAAACACTTATATATAGGAAGTACCAGTGGCGTATCCACCATGCTTGTATCATATTACACAAGCCTCGTTACTTAAATCACTTACTCAAACCAAACCACCAACGTAAAATGTTTATGTATAATCAAATGTCAAAATGTTTGTGTGAAAACCATGTCTAATGTCTATGTCTAATGTAAATCATGAATTGTGTATATCAATATCAAAATGTAAGCATGTGATGAATAACAAATGTACTAAGTATGCAACAAAGGACATACATAGCATAAAATGTAATGTAAAACAATGTACTAAGTATGCACACAATGGGCATACATAGCATAAAATGTAATGTAAAACAATGTACTAAGTACGCACACAATGGGCATACATAGCATAAAATGTAATGTAAAACAATGTACTAAGTACGCACACAATGGGCATACATAGCATAAAATGTAATGTAAAACAATGTACTAAGTACGCACACAATGGGCATACATAGCATAAAATGTAATGAAATCATGTACTATAAATGTACTAATGAACATAGCAAGTATATGATGTGAAAACAGGAAAGCATGAAAGTAACAAGTAGGCACATGTGTTTCACCCCAAAATGTTTGGAAAACAGTAAAAGAGGGGTCTATGTACTCACTTTAGATTGCTTAGTAGTCCTTGAGTAACAACCAAACAATGCTAGAGATCACGGATATCAAACGGCACCTAATATAGGTAACTATGTTAATAAACCGGATCTAATTCGGAAGATCGGATAGAATGAGGGCTTGTAAACCAAATGAGTATGAGAACTCATGTAATATGGTTTAACAAAGCCTACATACTAAATGAAACCTAACCTAAGTGCTTACGACCCATTACGACCCGTTTAGGTAGCTTATGCTACTTTAACGCGTCGTTCGCGTAAAACGCGTTCGGAACGCCTAACTAGCCCTATGATAAGTAAAATATGCCTTAACATGTCTAATATTGTTACCAAATCAGTTTAGATATCAAAATTTATGTTATATATTCTTAAAATGAATTTTGGCGTTAAAAGGGCATTTTGGTAATTTACCTAAGGCATATAAACTACATATCATACAACTACTTAAACGAAGCGACCATAAGGTATAACCACGGAAGGTTATTCCCTATATACTATGGTCACCTAATGTGTTTGGTCGGATCCTAATGATCGACCAAATGGGTCGGGTTCGAAGGTATAAGTGATTGTTTAGATCGCTTACCCTTACGACCCTATATAAGCACTAAACTAAAAGTGACGAGCTAAGTTTAGAAAACAGGTTTGGTATCAAAACAAACGGTTTTGATACCCAAGAGTAGTTTGGTTACAAAATACGCAATAATATGCATTTTGGCCGAAACTACGACTCGTCACTGAGCCTAGATAACGTGGTATTCAGTAGGTATAGTCACTAGGGACTATAACCATCGTGATTACGCTCACGTTATGAAGTTCAAATGAACTTCGCATTGACCATAAACTGGTCAACACAGAAAGTCAAACAAAGTTTGACTTTCGGACTCGAAAAGCAATAAAAGAACGAAGGAACACTTACAAAGGGTCCTTGAAAGCTAATCTTGATCCAGGTAGCTCAGGTATGAAACAATGGTTTCAACTTAGAGCTTCTCAAATCAGATTTGTGAGGAATGAGGTGAAAATGTGGTGGGTATTTATAGGAAATGGACCACCGTTAGGATCGTTTCTCGTAAACCGTGATTTAATCACATCCCTACACTTGTTGGTAACCTCATGTACATCACATTGGCCCCCCAACATCAGGAAACAACAAGTGGAATTGAGTTGGGAGTGCTAAACAGCTGTTAACAGATGTTAAAATGGCTTTTGCTGATCAGAAGGGGCCTCGCATGACGCCAAGGGGGCTAGGTGTCATGCTAAGGTCCTTCTGATCAGCAACCAGTTTCCAATTCAGTCCCCGTTGTGTATTAAGGCCATTTCCGACATGTTTAAGGCTCGTTAAGCCATTTTCAAGGCCCTAAAATGATGCCTAAACATTGTGGACATGAAACATGCTCAAAAATATCCCGGATGTCGGTTCGTTTGGTCGTACGATCGCGATGTTCGCTTAATTACGACGGAATGCGCATAAGCGCGAAAGACGATCCAAATTGCGCGACGAATGGATTTTTCTTATGCCAAACACTAAAATAAAATATTTTAGTGCTTACATAAATTTTTGGATGTCCGGATGTATTCAGAACGTAAGTTATGCGCGAAAGTGCAAACTTGTGCACTTTTTGACGCTTTTAGTCCCTGAATGACCCAAAAGTTTATTTTAGCACACCGAACCCTTCAAAGCCTATTTCTAAGCTATGTAAAGGATATTTATGGTATGTTTAACTTATGGTCATGTTCCGGAATGTTTGTTACACTTCAAATTGGCATACTTTCGCAGTTTGTCAAATTTAGTCCCTGTAAGCGAATTAACTTGATTTCGGCATACCAAACCATCCAAAACTTATTTCTAAGTTATGTAAAGGTTATTTAAGGTATGTTAAGCCTATGTCACTGTTCTGGAGTGTTTGTTGCATTAAACTGGTTATATTTACGCATCGGTGCACGTATAACCTTCCAGAAGGCGATTTAGAGCCCGAAATCAAACAAGAATTGATATGTGCAAACGATACACATATTTATACAAATCCCAAGTATGAAATACAATATTTCATTGGTTTGGTATTTGTTTGATGGTTGAAGTGATACAGGTGTCACAGTCTCCCCTACTTTAGGAAATTTCGTCCCGAAATTTAATTTTAGGAGAAACTTGTGAGGACGACGGTGATGTTTTCGCTTTGAATGAACCCCTTGAACCCTAAGTAGAACTCTGGGCCATGATAGGGTTCTTAGCAAAATTATCAATCCCTCAAAGTGAAGTCCTTGTAGCAGCAAAACATGGAGTTTCAAACTATGGATAGGAGAACGATTCCCATGAAGACTTATCATAGGAAACTTGAATTCATGATTTGGAAGTGTAAGATAAAATGACATCGGTCAAAGTCCAAGACTTCTCCCGTATCATTACTCTTGTCACTATTGGTCTTAACACATGACAAAACTTCATGTGGTTCCTGTGCACTGAATTCCATAATTATGTAGGCCTCCATAATTACGTAATTCCTTGCACAGTCCGCACAGTTCCTTTCATAATGCGTATGGGAAAAAATCAAACGAATAATCCTGTGGTGATTTAACTTAACTGCAATAGAGTCTCTTTAACTAGGTCACCAAAGGATTAGATCAACGAACAATCTCTTGAACTAGACCACCCGAGGGCCTATTTAACTATATCAACGCATGATATATTTAACTAGATTGTCGAACAAATCTCTTTAACTTAGATCGACGAAGGATCTCTTTAACTAGACCACCAGAGGGCCTCTTTAACTATATCAACGCATGATATATTTAACTAGATTGTCGAACCAATCTCTTTAACTTAGATCGATGAAGGATCTCTTTAACTAAACTACCCAAGGGGAATATTTAACTACATCGACGGAGGATGTCTTTAACTAGATTAACGAATCAATCTCTCTAACTAAACTACCCAAGAGGAATATTTAACTACATCGACGGAGGATGTCTTTAACTAGATTAACGAATCAATCTCTCTAACTAAACTACCCAAGAGGAATATTTAACTACATCGACGGAGGATGTCTTTAAACTTTTGGAATAGTACTTTATAATCCAAGGGACTTAACTACAACGTAGAAGTCCATTAAGGATTTAAGATAGTGCCTTTGGATATCCTACTACGAATCCCTTATACGAAGATATGGAAGATTCTACAAGGATTTGGATAAAAAAAATGGATTACACAAAAACACAAAAAGGGAACACATAATCACATAATTGTTTAATTTGGCCTTTAATTTGTTATCTTTGGACGCGGATACTTAAAGCACGCCAGGAATCCAATCCGTGGATTTCATTTGGCACTTTAATCATTTCCAAGAATCTATCTATAAAGATAGAATGATCTACCAAAAATTCGATTTCGTTTTCAAGAAAACGCAATATTCGAATTTAGGTACAATAGTTTTAGAATATACGGAAATACCCTTTGGTACCTTATTAAGAATTTATAGTGGTACTTTGGGTATTCGTACAGAGTTGTAACTTGCGCCTTGTACTTCGTTTTCCTTGGAGGAAACGGGTACTTAGGATTTCCGTGGAAAACGCAAGAGATAATAAAATGGAAGAAATTACGGGGTAGTCTGTTCTTCAAGGAATACGGTTCCTTGATTGTCGGTATTGTAGGGGATACGTTGTTTATACATGCCATCACATTTGTACATTGAAATGTAAAATAAAAAGATTTATTTATAAACAACAACAATTGTTTCATGGACCTTGACAACAAAAGAAAATAATACATAAGGCTTGATTATTTCTAAACAACATTGTCTTCTAGTTGATCCGATGCTCATCCCTGCGCTGGATTCGCATTAGCAATCTTTGGGCAATTTCTTAGGAAATGGCCCATCTCGCCACAGTTGAAGCAAGGACCTGGTGGAGAACGAGCTTGAGCAGGATTTACTTGAGGTTGGTTTGGACCACCTTGGTTTGGGGTAAATCAACAAGCATTTGCCAGGTGACCGAGTCGCCCACATGATGCACATAAACGACACTGTAGGTGAGCTAAGTGGTGTGCATTACATTTGTTGCATATCGGTGCAGTACCGGCATAAGGTTTCCTTGCAGGAGGTTGAGTTGGTTGGTTGCGGGTGTTTTGGTTGGGTTGAGCAGCAATCGCACAATTCTGCGAAGCCTTACGCTTCTTAGAAGGTTCGGTTTTGCTTTCCTTGGTTTCCTCCTGAACATTAGCTGCTTGTTTCTTGTCGCCTTTCCGAAAAAGTTTACCTTTCCTGATTTGAGATTCAGTCAAGGTTGCAGATAGCTCAATGGCCTGTCTATCTGTAGTGGGTTTACTACCAGTAACAATGTCCTGAACTGAGTCAGGGAGACCATCAATGTATTTTTCGATCGCCTAATCCAAAGGCGTAACCATGGTAGGACACAACAGGCTCAGCTCCTCATATCGATCAGTGTATGCTCGATGTTCACCGTTGTCTTGCTTAAGATCGTCGAATTCCCTTTCTAAGGCCCTGATCTCGTGACGAGGACAGAATTCCTTCATCATCAGTGCTCGAAGTTCTTCCCACGTTTGAGCCAGTGCCACTTCGGCACCCCTATCTCTCATCACACCGTTTCACCATGTCAAAGCTCGTTTCTCAAAGACACTAGATGCGAAATCTACCTTTCGCTCGTTTGGGCATTGAACATGTCTGAAGGTGCTCTCTAGACTCTCGAACCATTGTAGAAGTGCAGTCGCTCCTTGAGACCCAGAAAACTTTGATGGCTTAGCCGAGTTGAACGTCTTGAAGTTGCAGGGGGCATTATTGTTGTTGAGGGCTTGGTTACATTGAGCAACGATGTTCGGGATTGCAGCAGTCATTTGCTGTGTAATGACAGCTGCCAGCTCCTCAATAGATACCTGATTTTTGCGTCGTGGAGGCATTCTAAAAGGGGAAACAAGAGAGAAAACAAATGAAATGGCATTGGGTAAGAATAGGATGTTACAATTACCGACCAAATCATGGGTGATGGCCATTTGTTTGAACCACGAAGCAAACAAACGACACACAAGGGCTGAATCAAAACAATTAGATCCTCATAATGTATCGCGAAGACATGCTCACCTATAAGTGGACACTCACCCCAAGAGTTCCCAGGTAAGAGTGACTGGTCCGATTATGTGGATTTGTACGAACACTCTAGCCTTAGACAGAAAACCCAGGGTACAGGCATTCACTCTTCCAGTTTGCACGTGTTCACGCTATTTAGGACCCAAAACTTTGACGAGAGTTTTGAAAATTCAAAGGGGTTCAAAACCTTATATCAGAGGGTCCAAGACCTAGTAATCAATCATCGTAGAACAGATGATTAGTTTTCAAAGCGGTTTTGAAATTTATGTTCTTGTTGTGGTCGTCGCCTAAGGATAGGTGACGGTATTGTTTTATGACTAAACGCAAGTAAACTCGCGTTAGGGTCCTAGGAAGGTTATAGACTAGGTCAAAGTATTACTAATAACCTAATTCCTTATAACTATTGGCTCTGATACCATCTTTTCTGTCACACCCCGACCACGTAAAACAACGAAACGTGGCGGAAACGTCGGGGAGTGTTGTAACAGAATTAATTGTTTCACAACCATGGAAATTAAAGTTTCGTTTTATTCAACAAACAAGCGAGTAACATTGTCTTTAAACAAGAAATAAAGAGTACATAACATAAATTAACTAGTTCTTGTCTCGTTTTAAGTCACTAAGGCACAGGTCCGCCTAAGTATGTCTCGATAAATCCTATGCATCAACTCCTGAAAACACATGTGAAAATAGGTACGTCAGCATAAAAATGCCTGTGAGATACATAGGTTTTGTGAAAATAGGTTTCATGACTTGTAAGTTTAGAAAGAGTTGTTTAATAAAGTTTAGTCATGAACCTTGTAAATTGATTTGTTTTGTAAATCATTTGAAAAACAATAAGTTCAGATGATATGTATAAATAAGAGAATAATGTATGGTTAAATGATTAACCATGTAAAATGAGTTTGTATAAGATAAGTTGTTTGTAAAACAATGTCTTGTGAAAAGTATGTTATTTGTATAAAATGTTATATGTCTTAAATGGAAATGACTCAAATAACGCTACGATATGTAATACCATACAACCACTTATATATAGGAAGTACCAGCGGCGTATCCACCATGCTTGTATCATATTACACACGCCTCGTTACTTAAATCACTTACTCAAACCAAACCACCAACGTAAAATGTTTATGTATAATCAAATGTCAAAATGTTTGTGTGAAAACCATCTCTAATGTCTATGTCTAATGTAAATCATGAATTGTGTATATCAATATCAAAATGTAAGCATGTGATGAATAACAAATGTACTAAGTATGCAACAAAGGACATACATAGCATAAAATGTAATGTAAAACAATGTACTAAGTATGCACACAATGGGCATACATAGCATAAAATGTAATGTAAAACAATGTACTAAGTACGCACACAATGGGCATACATAGCATAAAATGTAATGTAAAACAATGTACTAAGTATGCACACAATGGGCATACATAACATAAAATGTAATGTAAAACAATGTACTAAGTACGCACACTATGGGCATACATAGCATAAAATGTAATGTAAAACAATGTACTAAGTACGCACACAATGGGCATACATAGCATAAAATGTAATGAAATCATGTACTATAAATGTACTAATGAACATAGCAAGTATATGATGTGAAAACAGGAAAGCATGAAAGTAACAAGTAGGCACATGTGTTTCACCCCAAAAAGTTTGGAAAACAGTAAAAGAGGGGTCTATGTACTCACTTGAGATTGCTTAGTAGTCCTTGAGTAACAACCAAACAATGCTAGAGATCACGGATATCAAACGGCACCTAATATAGGTAACTATGTTAATAAACCGGACCTAATTCGGAAGATCGGATAGAATGAGGGCTTGTAAACCAAATGAGTATGAGAACTCATGTAATATGGTTTAACAAAGCCTACATACTAAATGAAACCTAACCTAAGTGCTTACGACGCATTACGACCCGTTTAGGTAGCTTATGCTACTTTAACGCGTCGTTCGCGTAAAACGCGTTCGGAACGCCTAACTATCCCTATGATAAGTAAAATATGCCTTAACATGTCTAATATTGTTACCAAATCAGTTTAGATATCAAAAGTTATGTTATATATGCTTAAAATGAATTTTGGCGTTAAAAGGGCATTTTGGTAATTTACCTACGGCATATAAACTACCTATCATACAACTACTTAAACGAAGCGACCATAAGGTATAACCTCGGAAGTTTATTCCCTATATACTATGGTCACCGAATGTGTTTGGTCGGATCCTAATGATCGACCAAATGGGTCGGGTTCGAAGGTATAAGCGATTGTTTAGATCGCTTACCCTTACGACCCTATAAGCACTAAACTAAAAGTGACGAGCTAAGCATGTTAGAACATGCTTAACTAAGTTTAGAAAATATGTTTGGTATCAAAACAAACGGTTTTGATACCCAAGAGTAGTTTGGTTACAAAATACGCAATAATACGCATTTTGGCCGAAACTACGACTCATCACTGAGCCTAGATAACGTGGTAATCAGTAGGTATAGTCACTAGGGACTATAACCATCGTGATTACGCTCACGTTATGAAGTTCAAACGAACTTCGCATTGACCATAAACTGGTCAACGCAGAAAGTCAAACAAAGTTTGACTTTCGGACTCGAAAAGCAATAAAAGAACGAAGGAACACTTACAAAGGGTCCCCGAAAGCTAATCTTGATCCAAGTAGCTCAGGTATGAAACAATGGTTTCAACTTAGAGCTTCTCAAATCAGATTTGTGAGGAATGAGGTGAAAATGTGGTGGGTATTTATAGGAAATGGACCACCGTTAGGATCGTTTCTCGTAAACCGTGATTTAATCACATCCCTACACTTGTTGGTAACCTCATATACATTACATTGGCCCCCCAACATCAGGAAACAACAAGTGGAATTGAGTTGGGAGTGCTAAACAACTGTTAACAGCTGTTAAAATGGCTTTTGCTGATCAGAAGGGGCCTCGCGTGATGCCAAGGGGGCTAGGTGTCACGCTAAGGTCCTTCTGATCAGCAACCAGTTTCCAAAGTTTCCAATTCAGTCCCCGTTGTGTATTAAGGCCATTTCCGACATGTTTAAGGCTCGTTAAGCCATTTTCAAGGCCATAAAATGATGCCTAAACATTGTGGACATGAAACATGCTCAAAAATATCCCGGATGTCGGTTCGTTTGGTCGTACGATCGCGATGTTCGCTTAATTACGACGGAATGCGCATAAGCGCGAAAGACGATCCAAATTGCGCGACGAATGGATTTTTCTTATGCCAAACACTAAAATAAAATATTTTAGTGCTTACATAATTTTTTGGATGTCCGGATGTATTCAGAACGTAAGTTGTGCGCGAAAGTGCAAACTTGTGCACTTTTTGACGCTTTTAGTCCCTGAATGACCCAAAAGTTTATTTTAGCACACCGAACCCTTCAAAGCCTATTTCTAAGCTATGTAAAGGATATTTACGGTATTTTTAACTTATGGTCATGTTCCGGAATGTTTGTTACAGTTCAAATTGGCATACTTTCGCAGTTTGTCAAATTTAGTCCCTGTAATCGAATTAACCTGATTTCGGCATACCAAACCATCCAAAACTTATTTCTAAGTTATGTAAAGGTTATTTAAGGTATGTTAAGCCTATGTCACTGTTCCGGAGTGTTTGTTGCATTAAACTGGATATATTTACGCATCGGTGCACGTATAACCTTCCAGAAGGCGATTTAGAGCCCGAAATCGAACAAGAATTGATATGTGCAAAAGATATACATATTTATACAAATCCCAAGTATGAAATACAATATTTCATTGGTTTGGTATTTGTTTGATGGTTGAAGTGACACAGGTGTCACAAGACCTTTCTCCATCATTTAGGAATCTGATGCCATCACTAAACACATTCCTTAAATTGTAGCCATTTTTTGAGTGTTTATTTTTTGGTGTCTAATCCGCATATATATCACCATTGCTCTTGAATTTCAAGACCGTATATCTCTTCAATGTCAACGTACACACGTGTCATTTAGTTTACGAAGATTTTTCATTGCCGAGAACCTCGATCAGTGAATAAAAAAGGCGTAAGGTTCACAATGGTGTAAAACTAAAATGGGATATATCGGGCTAGGATTCGAGTTACAGGAACAAGGGCAAAACCAACCACCCAAGAATGGAATCATCAAGCGAAAACACTTGACAACCTCCTGGAAGCAGCTTTCTTACCACCAGACCTTTCTCCATCAATTAGGAATCTGATGCCGTCACTAAACACATTCCTTAAATTGTAGCCATTTTTTGAGTGTTTATTTATTGGTGTCTAATCCGCATATATATGACCATTGCTCTTGATTTTCTTGTCTCTATATCACTTAAATGTCAACATATACACGTGTGATTTACTTTACGAAGATTTTTCAATGCCGAGAACCTCGATCAGAGAGTAAAAAAGGCGTAAGGTTCACAATAGTGTAAAACTAAAATGGGATATACCGGGCTAGGATTCGAGTTACAGGAACAAGGGCCAAACCAACCACCCAAGAATGGAATCGTCGAGCGAAAACACTTGACAGCCTACTGGAAGCAACTTTTCTTGCCACCAGACCTTTCTTCATCAATTAGGAATCTGATGCTGTCACTAAACACATTCCTTAAATTGTACCCTTTTTTTGAGTGTTTATTTTTTGGTGTCTAATCCGCAAATATATCACCATTGCTCTTGATTTTCTTGACTGTATATCTCTTAATTGTCAACATATACACGTGTGATTGAGTTTAAGAAGATTTTTCAATGCCGAGAACCTCGATCAGAGAGTATAAAATGTGTAAGGTTCACAATGGTGTAAAACTAAAATGGGATATACCGGGCTACGATTCGAGTTACAGGAACAAGGGCCAAACCCACCACCCAAGAATGGAATCGTTGAGCGAAAACACTTGACAACCTCCTTCAAGCAGCTTTTCTTGTCACCAGACCTTTCTCCATCAATTAGGAAACTGATGTCGTCACTAAACACATTCTTTAAATTGTAGCCGTTTTTTGAGTGTTTATTTTTTTGTGTCTAATCCTCATATATATCACCATTGCTCATGATTTTCTTGACTGTATATCTCTTAAATGTCAACATATACACGTGTGATTTAGTTTATGAAGATTTTTCAATGCTGAGAACCTCGATCAGAGAGTAAAAAAGGCGTAAGGTTCACAATGGTGTAAAACTAAAATGGGATATACCGGGATAGGATTCGAGTTACAGGAACAAGGGCCAAACCAACCACCCAAAAATGGAATCATCGAACGAAAACACTTGACAACCTCCTGTAAGCAGCTTTTCTTGCGACCAGACCTTTCTCCATCAATTGGGAATCTGATGCCGTCACTAAACACATTCCTTAAATTGTAGCCATTTTTTAGTGTTTATTTTTTGGTGTCTAATCCGCATATATATCACCATTGCTCTTGATTTACTTGACTGTATATCTCTTAAATGTCATCATATACATGTGTGATTTAGTTTATGAAGATTTTTCAATGCCGAGAATCTCGATCAGAGAGCAAAAAAGGCGCTAAGGTTCACAATGGTGTAAAACAAAAATGAGATATACCGGGCTAGGATTCGAGTTACAGGAACAAGGGCCAAACTAACCACCCAAGAATGGAATCGTCGAGCGCAAACACTTGACAATCTCTTTGAAGCAGCTTTTTTTGCCACCAGGCCTTTCTCAATCAATTTGGAATCTGATGCTGTCACTACACACATTCCTTAAATTGTTGCCATTTTTTGAGTGTTTATTTTTTGGTGTTTAATCCGCAGATATATCACCATTGCTCTTAATTTTCTTGACTGTATATTTCTTAAATGTCAACATATACACGTGTGATTTAGTTTACGAAGATTTTTCAATGCCGAGAACCTCGATCAGAGATTAAAAATGGCGTAAGGTTCACAATGGTGTAAAACTAAAATGGGATATAGCGGGCTTGGATTCGAGTTACATGAACAAGAGCCAAACCAACCACCCAAGAATGGAATCGTCAAGCAAAAACACTTGACAACCTCCTAGAAGCAGCTTTTTCTTGCAACCAGACCTTTCTCCATCAATTAGGAATATGATGCCGTCACTAAACACATTCCTTAAATTGTAGCAATTTTTTTAGTGTTTATTTTTTGGTGTCTAATCCGCATATATATCACCATTGCTCTTGATTTTCTTGACTCTATATCTCTTAAATGTCAACACATACACGTGTAATTTAGTTTACGAAGATTTTTCTATGATGAGAACCTCGATCAGAGAGCAAAAAAGGCGTAAGGTTCACAATGGTGTAAAACTAAAATGGGATATACCGGGCTAGGATTCGAGTTACAGGAACAAGGGCCAAACCAACCACCCAAGAATGGAATCGTCGAGCGCAAACACTTGACAATCTCCTGAAAGAAGCTTTTCTTGCCACCAGACCTTTCTCCATCAATTATGAATCTGATGCCGTCACAACACACATTCCTTAAATTGTAGCCATTTTTTGAGTGTTTATTTTTTGGTGTCTAATCCGCATATATATCACCATTGCTCTTGATTTTCTTAACTGTATATCTCTTAAATGTCAACATATACACGTGTGATATAGTTTACGAAGATTTTTCAATGCCGAGAACCTCGATCAGAGAGTAAAAAAGGCGTAAGGTTCACAATGGTGTAAAACTAAAATGGGATATACCGGGTTAGGATTTGAGTTACAGGAACAAGGGCCAAACCAACCACCCAAGAATGGAATCGACGAGCGAAAACACTTGACAACCTCCTGCAAGTAGCTTTTCTTGCCACCAAACCTTTCTCCATCAATTAGGAATCTGTTGCCGTCACTAAACACATTCCTTAAATTGTAGCCATTTTTTTAGTGTTTATTTTTTTGTGCCTAATCCGCATATATATCACCATTGCTCTTTATTTTCTTGACTGTATATCTCTTAAATGTCAACATATACACCTGTGATTTAGTTTACGAACATTTTTCAATGCCGACAACCTCGATCAGAGAGTAAAAAAGGCGTATGGTTCACAATGGTGTAAAACTAAAATGGGATATACCGAGCTAGGATTCGAGTTAAAGGAAAAAGGGCCAAACCAACCACCCAAGAATGGAATCGTCGAGCGAAAACACTTGACAACCACCTGCAAGCAGCATTTCTTGCCACCAGACCTTTCTCCATCAATTAGGAATCTGATGCCATCACAATACACATTCCTTAAATTGTAGCCTTTTTTGAGTGTTGATTTTTTGGTGTCTAATCCGCAAATATATCACCATTGCTCTTGATTTTCTTGTCTGTATATCTCTTAAATGTCAACATATACACGTGTGATTTAGTTTACGAAGATTTTTCAATGCCGAGAACCTCGATCAGAGAGTAAAAAAGGCGTAAGGTTCACAATGGTGTAAAACTAAAATGAGATATACCGGGCTAGGATTCGAGTTACAGGAACAAGAGCCAAACCAACCACCCCAAAATGGAATCGTCGACCGAAAACACTTGACAACCTCCTGGAAGCATATTTTCTTGTGACCAGATCTTTCTCCATCAATTACGTCACTAAACACATTCCTTAAATTGTAGCCATTTTTTGAGTGTTTATTTTTTGGTGTCTAATCCGCATATATATCACCATTGCTCATGATTTTTTTGACTGTATATCTCTTAAATGTCAACTTATACACGTGTGATTTAGTTTACGAAGATTTTCAATGCCGAGAATCTCGATCAGAGAGCAAAAAAGGCGTAAGGTTCACAATGGTGTAAAACTAAAATGGGATACACCGGGCTAGGATTCGAGTTACAGGAACAAGGGCCAAACCAACCACCCAAGAATGGAATCGTCGAGCGAAAACACTTGACAACCTCCAGGAAGCAGCTTTTCTTGCCACCAGACCTTTCTCTATCAATTAGGAATCTGATGTCGTCACTACACATATTACTTAAATTGTAGCCATTTTTTGAGTGTTTAATTTTTGGTGTCTAATCCGCGTATATATCACCATTGCTCTTGATTTTCGTGGCTGTAGATTTCTTAAATATCAACATATACACGTGTGATTTAGTTTACGAAGATTTTTCAATGCCGAGAACCTCGATCAGAGTGTAAAAAAGGCGTAAGGTTAACAATGGTGTAAAACTAAAATGAGATATATCGGGCTAGGATTCTAGTTATAGGAACAAGGGCCAAACCAACCACCCAAGAATGGAATCGTCGAGCAAAAACACTTAACAACCTCCTGGAAGAAGATTTACTTGCCACCAGACATTTCTCCATCAATTAGGAATCTGATGTCATCACAAAACACGTTCCTTAAATTGTAGCCATTTTTTGAGTGTTTATTTTTTGGCGTCTAATCTGCATATATAATACCATTGCTCTTGATTTTCTTGATTGTATATATCTTTAATGTCAACATATACACATGTGATTTAATTTACGAAAATTTTTCAATGCCGAGAACCTCGATCAAGGAGTAAAAAAGGCGTAAGGTTCACAATGGTGTAAAACTAAAATGGGATATACTGGGCTTGGAATCGAGTTACTGGAACAAGGGTGATGTGCTCGAAACGGGTTAACTAAATTAACTAAATTTTCCCTAATTCTAGACTCTCTAAGTTTTAAATTTATAAAACTAAGACTCTCTAAACCCTAAATCACACGACCGGCAAGTGTACCGATCGATGAAGTATAGCCTAAGGAAGTCCGAGTATCGAACCCAAGAGACTCTACTGATCACGATAACGACTCTATCTAGACTTAGACTGACACGACGTAACTCAATGTTTATTAATTGGGGGGGTTTTCTAAAAATCCTAAGAATGCAAGTAACGAATACTAACTAGACTAGACGAACTAAACACGAACTCACACGAAGACTGAACTCAAGGATGATGAAAGAACTACCTAGACAGGAATCCTGATTGCTTTTAGTTATGATTATAATGGGAAATTGTCATGCTATGGAACCGGGATCTTGAAATTCTCACCTATCGGGAAATCTAAGGACCTTTTCAAGAGCACGCTAAGATCCCCTAAAGGTTGTTAAACTACCGGTTATTAGACTCCTTTACAAGACACCTAATGGGGTTTATAAAAGTATCCTACAAGGCTCACTCCCTTACGAGACCTAAACCAAGGATAGGTTTGTTTTCTCAGTTAGACTTGCTAGACAGCAGCAAATAGGTTGACTTTCTAAGAAGGACCCACCTTGCGGTTTAATCACTTAGACCTAGCAATAATCTCGCACCTTACAGCTATTGACGATTAGTAGAACACTTGATTTTATTAAATTACCGATTCTTACTTCTAAGGTTACTTCACGTGATTTTCACCCTAAAGGATCAAAGGTTTATTATGTGATATAGACACTCACCAAAACCTAAAACCCTAGCCCGACTCTATTCCGTGATAAAGACCGTCACCAAGATTCAAGCGAAGCAATAATCAACAATTAAATACCATCAAGCACGCAAACACATCTAACCGATAGAACAAACCGTTTACAATTTATAAACTAGCCATAGTTTCCAAAATCCAAAAATAATCAAATCATATAGTAATCATTCATCCATGTCTAGGTAGTAATAAAGATTTAGCCAATAATCATGTCTAAAAACAAGGTATCAAACAAGGTGTAAACTGAATTCATCTTTAAACAATCGAAAACAAACGAAAACGAGAGAATAAGATTATAGAACCCGAAACTCCAATCCCGTGTGCTCCCGAATGATCTCAGACGATTCCTAGCAGTTCCGAGCCTTCAAACCTTCTCCAAACAGCCTCTAGATGTCCAAAAATTCGTCCCAAGTTCGTATTATATTCTCCCCCCTTTAAGTCGTCTGATGTCTTCTATCGATATATCTCTTCCAGTTACTTTCTTGCCAAGTAATAATAATAGCCCTTTCTGTTTCAAAATCGGTGCAATATTTACTCTCTCACGGCCCAATGTCCAAAAATTCCTTTTTGTCTCTTGTTATGTGCGTCCAATATATATGAGTATATATGTATGGGTCAATAACCTTCATGTAGGGTTTTCTAATGATCACATGATATAATATTTACAATTATTAAAAAGGCCCACCGTAATGATTCTGCTAAAATAATTGGGCTTAACCCCTTTCATGATCATGGCGTGTAATAAGCAGCCAACCACCTCATTATTATATAATGCAGCTTTTTATTGTTAGAGATAGCGGGCTCGGTCCACTCATAGAAAATAGCGGTGAATTTTACTCCGGTCACTGGCATTCTACTCTGGCCAACTAGCAGGTCATTTCCATATTACTCGTTTTCGCTCCATTTGCACCAGGACCTGCCAAAACACAATATAATGTAAAATACACTAAAAACTAAATAAAAATAAATAAAACCAATACAAAAATTATACAATTTACACGGGACAAATATGTGTATTTTACCCTACATCAAATATCCCCACACTTAACCTTTTTTCGTCCCCGAAAAAGAATTATGCAAACGGAATCATAGTCGGAATAGTCGAACGGGACAAAAGCTTAAGTTATTTTTATTAAAACCGAAACCCGTGTTAGCCGCGATTGCAAGTATATCGATCCACTTAAACCCAACCCGGTTCCAAGCCCTTATCATGCAATTTAGTTCAAGTTCGGTCAATCTACCTAGGGTCTCACACTAAGAATCGCAAGTCCACCTAACCCCCCCTCAAGCTTATAGGACAAAAGGAACAACCACTGGGTTATTTCCTAACCGTTTTATACCAAGATAAAGAGAGTTTAAAATCAAATCTATTTTTTTTCCACTTTTTTTTCTTTTTGCTTGCTTTTTTTTTTTTTTTTACATCCATTCGTGAGGCTAGACGATGCTTTCCCTAACCCAGCGGTATTCCGACTGTAGAGTCGCTATCCCCAATCACAGATTACATAGGTTTCGGTACTTTTATTCGGCAAGTCGATTTCACACATCCCAGAGGCAGTCCGGCTGTAGAGTCGCTATCCCCAACTCGGATTACATAGGCCTGTGTTACTTTCATTTAGTTTCTAGCTCACTTTTTATTCTATTTTTTTTCTTTTTTCAACGAGATATGATAAAAAACTCTAACTATCTTAGCTTATAACGGCATCCCTTATACTATTTTTGGCGGTTTCAATTTCCCCACTCTCCCTAGATGAGAACCCACTAGTAGACCGACAATTAGGTATATTTAAGATCAAAGGAACCCAGAACCGAACCAGGCCTACCCGCGCATCCCAAACTAGACACAAGCTCAATTATATTATATCATATTATCATTATTTGAACCCGAACAAAAACCCAACTTTTCTATCATTTTCCGTTTTTATTTTGCAAACTTCTTATTTCAAAAGACATTTTCTAATTTTTTTCATTTTTTTTTTTCATTTTTTGAAAATTTTTAATTTTTTTTTTTTATTTTTCAACTTTTTATGACTCAAGACTCACTAACTAATGACACTAAACGATAGTTCCCATCCCCACACTTAAACTCTACATTGCCCTCAATGTAGGATGGAAACCGACTCAAAAACTAAAAATAAAGAAGAAATAAAAGACTAAGGGCAAATTGGAAAGGACTTAGCTGGTTTTATAATCGCGTAAGCTCCAAACTCTCGTGTCCAATCCAGCTCGATCGTATAGCATTTCATTCGCGATCGGCTTGACTCTAACTGACAATGCTTGATAAATGCCTGGAATTTGAATAAACAGCTCCAAACTCACCCGAATGGAAATTGAGTACGGGTGGTACATATTCGAACCCGAACGCCGAACCAAACCAAACGACATGATGATGGTGAATGGATGAATGATGAATCGAATGTTTAGTGTGGAACATGGATCAAACGAGCTGAACTCACTGGGCCTGAACAACCCAGTCGTCAATTATAGTGGACTCGCGGCCCGCGTGAGATATGAATTAAGTTGAAGCGGGCCGCTTCAACTTAAACTTCCGGCAACACTCTTATAACCCGCGCGGCCCGCGTAATATATGTGTGAATCGTAGGCGGGCCGCCTGAACAGCAGACAACAGCAACAATACTTGCAGCAAACAGCAGACGTGCAGAATTCAATTTTTTTATATTCCCAGATTGCCCCTGCACTCGTTTTTGTCGTTTTTAACGTCAAACAAACCTGTGATGCTGCTCGGGTGTCGTTCTCGGCCACGTAAAGGTGATGCAACCTGCAAAACACTAGACAAAACACACAAAAGACGCAAAAACACGAAAAAAAAAATGCAAACGACGCTAAAACACATAAACACTAAACTAAAGACACGACGCGAACTACGGCTCAATATACAAACTCTACAAATGGGTCACAACTATATACGCACTCACGGAGGGTCATATACGCGGAGCTCACCTCCACACCAACTCGTACGGGCCTTAGCACTACAATTCGCAAAATCGCCCGCACCTCTCCAAACTCTCTCATACTCTCTCAAATCGTCATCGGGCGGTTTAAATCTAAACGTATCATCTTGAAACCTATCCCCACACTGAGCCCTACTCAGTGTCACTAACTTAGATTCCAACCTCGACAATCTCTCTTCCAACTCTTCGACTCTCCTATCCGGCGGATCCCCACACTTGGGTTTTAACATCTTCTCTAGAGTCGGCTCACTCAACATCTCTTTCTCGTCCCTCTCACCCTTCTCACTCTCTTCTACCGATGCAATCGCCTCAACTCTCGCACTCGCCCCTCTCGCATTATTCACCTCAAACACTACCGACTCGTCACCCGCTCTAAGTGTAATTGTGCCTAAGAAGACATCTATCAACGCTTTAGCCGTGTTCAAGAACGGGCGCCCTAAAATCAACGGAACTCTATCGTCGGCCTCCATATCTAACACTACAAAGTCAGCCGGAAACACAAACCTATCAACTTTCACTAACAGATTCTCAACTATCCCTCTAGGATACTTAACCGACTTATCCGCTAACGAGAGGGTCATCCTAGTCGATTTCAAATCACCAAGGCCTAGTTTTTCGTAAAATGAATATGGCATCAAATTAATACTAGCACCTAGGTCCGCTAATGCGTGGTTTTTAACATCACCACCAAACAAGCAAGGAATCGTGAAAATGCCAGGATCGGTAAGTTTCTCAGGAAGTTTATTTAGGATCACTGCTGAACACTCTCCACTCACTAACTTACTTGAACACTCTCCTACCCCATCCTTACGCTTGAGAAAATCCTTAAGGAATTTGACGTATTTAGGCATGGATCTCAAGGCCTCTATAAACGGAAGATTCACCTTCAGCTGGGTGAACATGTCAAGGAATTTGTCATACTCCCTAGCATATATCTGCTGCCTAGCTCGAGCGGGAAACGGAAGACGAGAAATATCAATCACTCGCGGCGGTGGCCGAACCTTCTTCGGCTGCTTCTCTACTTTCTTCTCTACTGACGACTTCTCGGCGTGTACGGTACTTGCTGGGTCTAGCCTATGTTGCACCTTGCCTGGAGCCTCCAACTCAATCACCTCATCTACGTAATCATCGTCTTCTTCCTCTACTCTCTCTCTCACAACCTCTCCTAGACTCAACCCACGACGAGTAGTAATTGCTTTCACAGAATGGTGGACTGGGTGAGTGGTACCTGAATACTGACCAGAAGGGGACTCTTTCAACTGCCTAGCTATATCCCCTACTGTTCTCTGAAGATCTAGAAGAGTGGACTCTTGATTTTTAAGCTGAAGTTCATGTCTCTGATTAATCTGCTCCTGATTCTTAGCTACAGTCTGAGTATGTGTCATCATCTGAGCCATCATCTCCTCTAACCTACTCAAACTACTCTGTAAAGCCTTTTCACTACCCTGACTCTCCTGATTCGACCCTCCACTCGCAAACTGAGCACTCGAACCTGGACCACTACTCGTGTAAAGACCCGGCCCCCTATTTTGATACTGACCAGACGGGAAACCAGGGGGATTGCCAGAAGGGCGAAAACTACTACCACTACTATGCTGCCAGCCAGGGTTAAAACTATTATTACTATCGAACTGACCCCTAGACTGGCCTGCTATGTACTCAACCTGCTCTAACGTAAGTGTGGGACACTCGAGCGTGTCATGACCTCCCCTACAACGCTCACACCTATCAACTCTCTTCTTTATCTCATCAATCTCTTGCTTCACCTCCTCCCTAATCTCTTGCTTCACTCTCTCGACTGCAGCAGCTACCGATGTATCCAAGCTAACTTGGTTTACCCCTCGACCGGCCGAGGAGGTACGAACAGGAATGGAAGTCCTGCTGGTAGAGCTGTAGTCCATATCAGAATGTGCAAAACTCTCAAACAAATCATTGCACTCAACCACCGTCTTCTTTCCCATAAGCTGCCCTCCTGCTGAAGTATCGAAACGCGCTCTAATCTCAGGAGTAAGACCATTGTAAAACTTCTCAACTAACGCCCAGTCGGACAAACCATGCTGTGAGCAACGAGAGAGAAGCGTCTGGAAACGCTCCCAAGCTAAATGATATGGCTCATCAGGCTCCATACGGAAGGAGTGTATCTGATCACGAAGGCGAGACGCCTTAGCTGGCGGAAAATACTTGGCTAAGAATGCATCGCGAAGTCCTGCCCAAGTAGTGAAGGTGCCTGCGGGCTGAGAATCGAACCAGACGGCTGCGCGTCCAGCGAGAGAAAATGGGAACACCTGAAGGTACCTAGCATCAAGATTGACACCCTCTATGGAGTAGGTGCCACAAAGACGAGTGATGCGATTTATGTGAGCGGGTGCATCCTCGTCGTCACGACCATGGAACTGGCAAGAATTGGTGATGGCGGTCATGATGTAGGAAGGAATCTGCCAGGACCTATCATTCGCTATGTCGGGAAGGGTGATGGGTGAAGTAACACCGGTGAAACAGGTGGTAGCCTGCTGGTAAACGGTGCGGTTCGCCATGGCGGGTGGAGGACTAGGCGAACGTGAACGAGAGGGTGGTGGGGAAACGTGTGGTGATACGTGTGGTGATGGCTTCGGTGTGAAATCGAAGGCGGGGGTGGAATGTGGAAACGACGAAGATGAAGAAGACGACTCAGAAGACTTGACTGTGAACAGAGGTGGCGGCGGTCCCTGCGAGCGCGTATGGGGCATCCACCAACTACGAACAACGAAAAGACTCTAACTACGACTCGCTAACCTAGAAAAGACACTAAAGCAAATATTTTTGGATTTTTTATGATTTTTAGACTCCTACGACTCAACTAACACAAATAGCACAGAATATGTCAAGCAAGTCCAAACAAAGAAATCAACGCAATCGCCAAAGAATCCCCGGCAGCGGCGCCAAAAACTTGATGTGCTCGAAACGGGTTAACTAAATTAACTAAATTTACCCTAATTCTAGACTCTCTAAGTTTTAAATTTATAAAACTAAGACTCTCTAAACCCTAAATCACACGACCGGCAAGTGTACCGATCGATGAAGTATAGGCTAAGGAAGTCCGAGTATCGAACCCAAGAGACTCTACTGATCACGATAACGACTCTATCTAGACTTAGACTGACACGACGTAACTCAATGTTTATTAATTGGGGGGGTTTTCTAAAAATCCTAAGAATGCAAGTAACGAATACTAACTAGACTAGACGAACTAAACACGAACTCACACGAAGACTGAACTCAAGGATGATGAAAGAACTACCTAGACATGAATCCTGATTGCTTTTAGTTATGATTATAATGGGAAATTGTCATGCTATGGAACCGGGATCTTGAAATTCTCACCTATCGGGAAATCTAAGGACCTTTTCAAGAGCACGCTAAGATCCCCTAAAGGTTGTTAAACTACCGGTTATTAGACTCCTTTACAAGACACCTAATGGGGGTTTATAAAAGTATCCTACAAGGCTCACTCCCTTACGAGACCTAAACCAAGGATAGGTTTGTTTTCTCAGTTAGACTTGCTAGACAGCAGCAAATAGGTTGACTTTCTAAGAAGGACCCACCTTGCGGTTTAATCACTTAGACCTAGCAATAATCTCGCACCTTACAGCTATTGACGATTAGTAGAACACTTGATTTTATTAAATTACCGATTCTTACTTCTAAGGTTACTTCACGTGATTTTCACCCTAAAGGATCAAAGGTTTATTATGTGATATAGACACTCACCAAAACCTAAAACCCTAGCCCGACTCTATTCCGTGATAAAGACCGTCACCAAGATTCAAGCGAAGCAATAATCAACAATTAAATACCATCAAGCACGCAAACACATCTAACCGATAGAACAAACCGTTTACAATTTATAAACTAGCCATAGTTTCCAAAATCCAAAAATAATCAAATCATATAGCAATCATTCATCCATGTCTAGGTAGTAATAAAGATTTAGCCAATAATCATGTCTAAAAACAAGGTATCAAACAAGGTGTAAACTGAATTCATCTTTAAACAATCGAAAACAAACGAAAACGAGAGAATAAGATTATAGAACCCGAAACTCCAATCCCGTGTGCTCCCGAATGATCTCAGACGATTCCTAGCAGTTCCGAGCCTTCAAACCTTCTCCAAACAGCCTCTAGATGTCCAAAAATTCGTCCCAAGTTCGTATTATATTCTCCCCCCTTTAAGTCGTCTGATGTCTTCTATCGATATATCTCTTCCAGTTACTTTCTTGCCAAGTAATAATAATAGCCCTTTCTGTTTCAAAATCGGTGCAATATTTACTCTCTCACGGCCCAATGTCCAAAAATTCCTTTTTGTCTCTTGTTATGTGCGTCCAATATATATGAGTATATATGTATGGGTCAATAACCTTCATGTAGGGTTTTCTAATGATCACATGACATAATATTTACAATTATTAAAAAGGCCCACCGTAATGATTCTGCTAAAATAATTGGGCTTAACCCCTTTCATGATCATGGCGTGTAATAAGCAGCCAACCACCTCATTATTATATAATGCAGCTTTTTATTGTTAGAGATAGCGGGCTCGGTCCACTCATAGAAAATAGCGGTGAATTTTACTCCGGTCACTGGCATTCTACTCTGGCCAACTAGCAGGTCATTTCCATATTACTCGTTTTCGCTCCATTTGCACCAGGACCTGCCAAAACACAATATAATGTAATATACACTAAAAACTAAATAAAAATAAACAAAACCAATACAAAAATTATACAATTTACACGGGACAAATATGTGTATTTTACCCTACATCAAAGGGCCAAACCAACCACCCAAGAATGGAATCGTCGAGCGAAAACACTTGACAACCTACTGGAAGCAACTTTTCTTGCCACCAGACCTTTCTCCATCAATTAAGAATCTGATGCTGTCACTAAACACATTCCTTAAATTGTACCCCTTTTTTGAGTGTTTATTTTTTGGTGTCTAATCCGCAAATATATCAGCATTGCTCTTGATTTTCTTGACTGTATATCTCTTAATTGTCAACATATACACGTGTGATTGAGTTTAAGAAGATTTTTCAATGCCGAGAACCTCGATCAGAGAGTATAAAATGTGTAAGGTTCACAATGGTGTAAAACTAAAATGGGATATACTGTGCTAGGATTCGAGTTACAGGAACAAGGGGTAAACCAACCACCCAAGAATGGAATCGTCGAGCGAAAACACTTGACAACCTCCTGCAAGCAGCTTTTCTTGCCACCAGACCTTTCTCCATCAATTAGGAATCTGATGCCGTCAGTAAACACATTCCTGAAATTGTAGCCTTTTTTTGAGTGTTTATTTTTTGGTGTCTAATATGCAAATATATCACCATTGCTCTTGATTTTGTTGAATGTATATATCTTAAATGTCAACATATATAAACGTGTGATTTAGTTTACGAAGATTTTTCAATGCCGATAACCTCGATCAGAGAGTAAAAAAGGCGTAAGGTTCACAGTGGTGTAAAACTAAAATGGGATATACCGGGCTAGGATTCGAGTTACAGGAACAATGGCCAAACCAACCACCCCAGAATAGAATCGTCGAGCGAAAACACTTGACAACCTCCTGGAAGCATTTTTTGTTGCGACCAGACCTTTCTCCATCAATTAGGAATTTGATGACGTCACTAAACACATTCCTTAAATTGTAGCCATTTTTTGAGTGTTTATTTTTTGGTGTCTAATCCGCAAATATATCACCATTGCTCTTGATTTTCTTGACTATATATCTCTTAAATGTCAACATATACACGTGTGATTTAGTTTACGAACATTTTTCAATGCCGAGAACCTCGATCAGAGAGTAAAAAAAGTGTAAGGTTCACAATGGCGTAAAACTAAAATGGGATATACAGGGCTAGGATTCGAGTTACAAGAACAAGGGCCAAATCAACCACCCAAGAATGGAATCGTCGAACGAAAACACTTGACAACCTCCTGCAAGCAGCTTTTCTTGCCACCAGACGTTTTTCCATCAATTAGGAATCTGATGCCGTCATTAAACACATTCCATAAATTGTGGCCTTTTTTTGAGTGTTTATTTTTTGATGTCTTATCCGCAAATATATCACCATTTCTCTTGATTTTGTTGAATGTATATCTCTTAAATGTCAACATATATACACGTGTGATTTGTTTACCAAGATTTTTCAATCCCTAGAACCTCGATCAGAGAGTAAAAAAGGCGTAAGGTTCACAATGGTGTAAAACTAAAATGGGATATACCGGGCTAGGATTCGAGTTACAGGAACAAGGGCCAAACCAACCACCCCAGAATGGAATCGTCGAGCGAAAACACTTAACAACCTCCTGGAAGCATCTTTTCTTGCGACCAGACCTTTCTCCATCAATTAGGAATTTGATGCCGTCACTAAACACATTCCTTAAATTGTAGCCATTTTTGAGTGTTTATTTTTTGGTGTCTAATCCGCATATATATCACCACTGCTCATGATTTTTTTGACTGTATATCTCTTAAATGTCAACATATACATGTGTGATTTAGTTTACAAAGATTTTTCAATGCCGAGAATCTCGATCAGAGACCAATAAAGGCGTAAGGTTCACAATGGTGTAACACTAAAATGGGATATACCAGGATAGGATTCGAGTTACACGAACAAGGGCCAAACCAACCACCCAAGAATGGAATCATCGAGCGAAAACACTTGACAACCTCCTGGAAGCAGCTTTTCTTGCCACCAGACCTTTCTCTATCAATTAGGAATCTGATGCCCGTCACTATTGTCACACCCCCAATTTCAACAAGCGGAGTATCTCCGCAGGGAGCGTGACTGACCAGGATCCAACCGCCAATCATATTGAACAATATAAATTAAATAAATAAAAGTCTAAACCAAGCAATATAATTGGTGTCAAAACAATTCAACAAAGTTTAAGTTATCAGCGGAAGCATAAAGTTCAAAACCCAAATCATAAGTTTAGAAGTTCATAGTTTAGCATGGAATCTCAACAGTCCATGTCCCACAACGACCTCTTCCTCCCGTGCAAGCTCCATCTAAGCACCTAACGACCTGCAAGGCATATAGTAACGAATCAACAACAAAGTTGAGCGAGTTCACAGTTGGTTGTCCATTTTAGTGTTGTTCCAAAAACCATATGTTGTTTCGAAAACCACAAGTTTAACCAATTCCTTGTTTCCCCAAACCATAACCAGTGGGGGCTTCCCCATGTAATCTACTAGACTCGTTACCATATCGACTACTGACTGTAGTTATGTTTATGTGTCGTGCGTCAATGTCTATCATCATTGACTAGTGCCCAAGTCCATTAGTCCACGCCCGTCCTCTGCGGCACGGTGTGAGGCTTGTCAAACCTAATAGCGCTATTTATCTAATGACCCGTTCGCTATTGGCCCGACGATTAAGTCGATATAAAATGAGGGACTTAATGATAGAGTTTTGTCTAGTGTCAATGTTGTCACCCTTCAGTTAAGAGGGTGAGAGTACGTGTCAAGAAGAACACGCAGGTTTCAATGTTGTCACCCTTCACCGTAGAGGGTGGGGAGTACGTATTCTACCTAAAGAGAATATGCAGGTTTCCTTATTAAACGTCAACCCATTCCCAAACCACCGGGAATCCCATGCCTTGTAGAAAGTGTGAACTCACCTTAGATTAGCTCGGCAGATAAACAAAAGGTCACTTGAGCTATTTGGGCTCAACCACGTCCTAACATGGTTACCATACAAGTCAGGTCTAGGTTCAGGTAATTCACGTATGTTTACACATAAAGTAGCAAGTTACGAACACGCAACGATCATGGCATACACATAGAGACACGTTAACAGTATCGATCAAGTTTACACATGAACCCAATTTGTGCGATTAAGGTGATTGGGTCGTTGGGGCTGCCACCGGACTTCGAAGGAGAGGATGAGAGTGTTTAGGGTTTGTGTGTGTTGTGTATTTTGCAAATAATGAAGAGTATACACCTTCCCTTGTGAGTTATGCGTATAAGGGGGTGTGCCGAACCCAGACATGGGCTGCCCTTTGATCTCGAATACAAGGAGTGTGGGCCGAGAATGGTGTGTGACAAAAGACAAGTGTGCGGCCCAAGAGGGTTTGTGCGATTGGACGAGTGTTGCGCGACTAGACATACATATAGACATTCCACTTCATATCACATAACATAGTAAAAGCATAACGTTCTATTGCAAACATTCACATTAGTTAATCACATAACGTTCTTACAGGTTACACCAAAGCACAACGAAAAGGTTCTAAAATACGAGTTGTCACATCATCCCTAAGTTGAAAGGAATTTCATCCCGAAATTTAGCACGTAGTCACTGAGGAAGCTGGTTAGGTTGCGTGGTTTCCTGGTTTTCCTAGGGTATCACATCATCCCCCCGTTGGTTTGGAATTTCGTCCCGAAATTCCGCAGTAGCTTCAGCCTCAGCAGTGGACTCACCTTTCATAAAAAACTGGGGATACTTGCATTTCATTTGGTCTTCTCGTTCCCAGGTGAACTCTGGGCCACGACGGGAGTTCCAACGAACTCGAACAATGGGTATCCTGGTGCGTTTGAGAATCTTGACCTCCCGTTCCAAGATTTCCACTGGTTCCTCGACAAATCGCAACTGATCGTCGATAGTGAGCTCCTTGAAAGGAACTATGAGGGTCTCATCTGACAGACACTTCTTCAGATTCGACACATGGAATACGTTGTGAACACCACTGAGTTCTTCAGGCAGATTCAGTCTGTACGCTACTTTACCAATTCTCTCAGTGATTTTGAAAGGTCCGACATATCGCGGGTTGAGTTTGCCTCGTTTACCAAAACGAACTACACCTTTCCAAGGTGAGACATTAAGTAGCAATCGATCCCCAACCTGGAACTCGAGCGTTTTCCTTCGCTTATCAGCGTAGCTTTTCTGACGGTCACGAGCTGCCGCCATTCGTTGTCGTATTTGGGCAATCTTTTCTGTTGTGTCGACTACGAGTTCTAGGCTAGTGATTTGGCTATCACCAACTTCTGCCCAACATAAGGGTGATCGGCATTTCCGTCCATACAAAGCCTTGAACGGAGCAGCCTGAATGCTGGTATGGTAGCTGTTGTTATACGAAAATTCCACCAAAGGTAGGTGTCGTTCCCAGCCGTTACCAAAGTCGATTACACATGCTCGAAGCATGTCTTCAAGGGTTTGGATGGTGCGTTGAGTCTGTCCATCCGTCTGTAGATGATACGCTGTGCTCATGCCTAGACGTGAGCCAAAGGATTTGTGCATCACCTACCACAAATCAGATATAAAACGCGGATCACGATCAGAAATGATGGAAGTTGGCACCCCGTGCCTTGCAACTACTTCCTTCAGGTAGATGTCCGCTAGAGTAGAGAACTTATTCGTTTCTTTGAAAGCCAGAAAGTGTGTAGACTTGGTCAGTCGATCCACTATTACCCAAATGGTATCGTTTCCTCGTTGAGATCTAGGTAAGCCAGTAACAAAGTCCATGGAAATTTGCTCCCATTTCCATGTCTGGATTTCTGGTTGCTGAAGTAGGCCTGATGGCTTCTGATATTCGACCTTGACCCTAGCACAAGTCAAACATTTACTAACATAGGTTGCTAGGTTAGCTTTCATGCTAGGCCACCAGTACGTAGTTTTGAGATCGTGGTACATCTTATCAGAACCAGGATGTACCGAGTAACGAGACTTGTGTGCTTCATCCAACACAAGCTCACGTAGGTTCCCATAAAGTGGGACCCAAATGCGCCCCGCTAGGTAGTAAGCACCGTCTTCCTTTAGTTCCAATCATTTCTCCAATCCCCGTAGAGACTCGGCTTTAAGGTTTCTTTCTTTCAACGCTTCAATCTGAGCATCTCGAATCTGAGTAGGAAGACTAGAGTGGATAGTAAGTTGTAACGCACGTACACGCTTAGGTTTGGTTTCTTTACGACCGAGGGCGTCAGCCACCACATTGGCTTTGCCTGGATGGTACTTGATTGCGCATTCGTAGTCGTTAAGGAGTTCGACCCATCGACGCTGTCGCATGTTCAACTCCTTCTGATCGAAGATATGCTGGAGACTCTTGTGATCGGTGTAAATGGTGCACTTGGTACCGTACAAGTAATGTCTCCATATCTTGAGTGGAAACACCACTGCTCCCAACTCCAAGTCATGAGTAGTGTAGTTCTTTTAGTGAACCTTGAGCTGGCGTGATGCGTAAGCTATAACTTTCTCACGTTGCATCAACACACAACCAAGTCCTTGGATTGACGCGTCATAATAAACCATAAAATCGTCTGTGCCTTCAGGTAACGAGAGAATAGGTGCGCTACAAAGTTTCAATTTCAGCTGCTTAAATGCGGATTCCTGAGCATCACCCCAACGGTAGGTGACACCCTTCTGGGTAAGAACAGTAAGAGGCTGCGCAATCTTCGAGAAATCCTTAATAAACCTTCTGTAGTAACCCGCCAAACCCAAGAATTGACGAATTTCAGTTGGTGTTCGAGGTACAGGCCAATTCTTGATCGAGTCAACTTTGGATGGATCAACGTGAATCCCATCCTTATTAACCACGTGGCCTAGGAAATGCACTTCACGAAGCCAAAAGTCGCATTTCGAGAACTTGGCATAAAGTTGTTCCGCTCGAAGGAGTTCCAAAATGAGTCGCAGATGATGCTCGTGTTCCTCCTGGCTCTTGGAATAGATCAGGATGTCGTCGATGAAAACAATAACAAACTTATCCAAGTATGGTTTGCACACTCGGTTCATGAGATCCATGAAGACCGCAGGTTCGTTTGTCAACCCGAAGGGCATAACCAGAAACTCGTAGTGTCCGTAACGAGTCCTGAATGCCGTTTTAGAGATGTCCTTGTCTCGGACCCTCAGCTGATGATAGCCCGATCTTAGATCAATCTTAGAGTAGAAGCTCGACCCTTGCAACTGGTCGAACAGGTCATCAATACGCGAGAGGGGATAACGGTTCTTCACGGTCACCTTGTTGAGTTCGCGATAGTCAATGCACATTCGAAAGGTACCATCTTTCTTCTTCACAAACAAAACTGGAGCTCCCCAGGGCGAAGAGCTAGGACGAATGAATCCCTTGTCCAAAAGCTCTTGTAGTTGCGCGGATAATTCTTCTAGTTCAGACGGAGCTAAGCGATAGGGTGCATGAGTTATTGGTGCTACTCCAGGAGCTAGCTCGATTTGAAACTCGACTTGACGATGAGGCGGAAGACCAGGTAATTCCTTAGGAAATACCTCAGGGAAGTCGCGTACGATCGGAATGTCTTCTATCTTCTTCTCTTTCGTTGAGGTGTCAGTGCCAAGGGCTAGAATAGCAGTGTGCCCCTTTTGAAACACTTCTGTGCCTTAAGGAAAGAGATGATGCCCACGACAGCACCACTCTTGTCACCATGAATCATGAGGGGTTCTTCACCAGAACAAGGGATGCGGACAATTTTCTCCTTGCAGAGTATTTCCGCTCAATGTTGGGATAACCATTCCATTCCAATGACGACGTTGAAACTACCAAGTACAATGGGAATAAGATCGATAGAGAAGGTCTGACCAGCTAGAACTAGATTACAACCCATAACTATGTGTGTGGCCTCAAGACTTTTACCGTTCGCTAGTTCTACAACATGCTTGGTGTTCAAGGGAATTGGGGTACGCTTAAGCATCTGACTAACTTTTAAGGACACATAAGTAGTATCGGCACCCGAATCAAATAGAACTGAAACAAAGAAATCATCCAGTAGGAACTTACCCGTCACGACGTTAGGATCGTTCCTCGCATCACCCTGACCAATCACAAATGCACGTCCCCTGGCACCATTACCCTCATTGGATACCCATTGTACGAGTTCTTTGGAACTCCCGTCGTGGCCCAGAGTTCACCTGGGAATGAGAAGACCAAATGAAACGCAAGTATCCCCAGTTTTTTATGAAAGGTGAGTCCACTGCTGAGGCTGAAGCTACTGCGGAATTTCAGGATGAAATTCCAAACCAACGGGGGGATGAGGTGATACCCCAGGAAAACCAGGCAACCACGCAACCTAACCAGCTTCCTCAGTGACTACGTGCTAAATTTCGGGACGAAATTCCTTTCAACTTAGGGATGATGTGACAACTCGTATTTTAGAACCTTTTCGTTGTGCTTTGGTGTAACCTGTAAGAACGTTTTGTGATTAACTAATGTGAATGTTTACAATGGAACGTTATGCTTTTACTATGTTATATGATATGAAGTGGAATGTGTATATGTATGTCTAGTCGCGCCACACTCGTCCAATCGCACAAGCCCTCTTGGGCCGCACACTTGTCTTTTGTTACACACCATTCTCGACCCTCACTCCTTGTATTCGAGATCAAAGGGCAGCCCATGTCTGGGTTCGGCCCACCCCCTTATACGCATAACTCACAAGGGAAAGTGTATACTCTTCATTATTTGCAAAATACACAACACACACAAACCCTAAACACTCTCATCCTCTCCTTCGAAGTCCGGTGGCAGCCCCACCATTCGAAGCTCTTGTATCTCGCTCAAACCATCCATTTGATACTCCGGCTAGTGTTCCATCATTGTAGTTTGCTATAATATTGATTGTGATGATTGATAACATAATGGTTGTGTGTCTTTGCATAATGAATTATAGGAATACATGTTAGGGAAACCGTGATGAACGATTGTATGATGATTCAACTGTTAGGATCGATAAGCAAGATTATGAGATGTGATTTATGAACTAGGGCTTTGATGAATAACACGGTCAACCATGGTTTGAAATCGAGTGTATGATATATGAAGAAATCGGGTTTTCATGATGATCATATGATTAATTTCTAGACACGTTTTAGTTAATGATTAGGGTTCATACGAATCAAAGAACTAAACTGTTTTGATTGAATGTTGATTGAAGAATTTATGATTGATGAATTTATGATTGCATGTTAGTGCTCAAAATCATAGAATTGTTAGGTTGTTGATTATGATTAATTGTTAATTACGGTTCATGAGAATAAATGGAAAAATCCTTGATTTGATCGATAAGTTACCAAGATGGAAACTGTAGAATTGATATTGCTAAATAAATAAAGTAACTGATTTCCATGATTGTCGCAATTGTGAAACTGATCGCACAAGTCCTCTTCATCACACAAAATCTGATCTGATCGTACAAGTGTCTGATCGCACAAGATCAGTCGCACAAGTCAGGTACCCCTATCTAAGCACATTGTGCAACACAAATAAGCACGATCGCACAACATGCTGTGGATCGCACAACACGCTGTGGATCGCACAACATGTTGGGCCGCCTCAGTAGATGGGCTATTTGTTGTAATTGGCCACACATGATTTGGGCTACATGTTGTAGTGGGCTGGGTATGAGATGGATCGCACAACCCGTTGCGGATCACACAAGGCTGTGATGATCGCACAACAGGTTGGGCCGGATATTGATTGGGCTTTATTTACCAAATCGCACAAGATGATTGGGATCGCACAAACACAACGGCCCAATCACCTTAATCGCACAAATTGGGTTCATTTGTAAACTTGATCGATACTGTTAACGTGTCTCTATGTGTATGCCATGATCGCTGTGTGTACGTAACTTGCTACTTTATGTGTAAACATACGTGAATTACCTGAACGTTCAAGACTCGACACTATAGGTGATATGGTTTATGCTTGTATTGACTGCATGTTAGTTTACATAGTGCATTGTTCATGGTGTGCTTAGTGTAACAACTGTTTGCTTGAAACCCTGAGTGTTCGCTCTCTTCTGTCATCTAATACTTTTCACACCTCTACGCCACCATTCTTACTTGTGTTTCTTTCGATATGAAGATCATGAGTGGACGTCTCAATTTGACTCAAGCCCAGCTGACGGCTCTAATCAACGAACGAGTTGCTGAGTCTCTCGCAGCAGCTCAAGCGGGAGGTACAGCCTACTATCCCAACCTATCCTAGGATGTTTAGATCCTACTCTCGTGATCCAACTCTCGTGCTTAACCTTGTCTTTTATTTCTCGCACGACAGGTCAACACGCTAAGCCTCCAGTGTGTACGTTCAAGACCTTTATGGACTGTCGACCTAGTACCTTCAGTGGTACAGAAGGAGCTGTAGGTCTTCTCCACTGGTTCGAGAAGATCGAATCTGTTTTCGAAATGTGTGAATGCCTTGTTGCCAGTAGGGTGAAGTTTGCTACGGGAACACTAGAAGGCAGTGCGTTAACTTGGTGGAACGCACAGGTGCAAATGTTAGGGTTGGCAGCTGCTAATGCCACCCCATGGAACGACTTTAAGGATCTGATCAAAGAAGAGTATTGTCATCGGGATGACATTCACAAACTAGAAGTGGAGTTTTACAATCTGAAGATGACGGGGTCTGAGATCGAAGCGTATACCAAGAGACAATCCAAAGCGGAAAGCTGATCTTCAGACTCGCAGTTTGAGGCAAATGCAGGAAGTTTCTGAACTGGGCATATGAGTTGGGAGCTTATCATGATAAACCCGATAAAATGTATAGTCAAAGCAAGATCATTAAGTTGAAACTTGCAAATTTTCAGAAAAGAAAAATGTTTGAAAAAGAATGTACAAAATGTCAGTACGCTTTGTTTCGGGTCAACCAATGTCATTAAGTTGGACTTGGTCGGCAAATTAAGTACCTAGGCTCATTAACTTGAATCTAGATACTTAAGTGGATTTCTAAAAACTGAGAAAATGTCAAAAGGTCAAAATGTCAAAGGCTTGAAAGTCATTTGTGTGCCTCGCTCGTATGGCAATCCGGTAGGATGACAATGCCTCCAGACCTTTCTCCATCAATTAGGAATCTGGTGTCGTCACTAAACACGTTCCTTAAATTGTAGCCATTTGTTGAGTGTTTTTTTTTTGTGTCTAATCCGCATATGTATCACCATTGCCCTTGATTTTCTTGACTGTATATCTCTTAAATGTCAACATGTACACGTGTAATTTAGTTTACGAAGATTTTTCAATGCCGAGAACCTCGATCAGAGAGTAAAAAAGGCGTAAGGTTCACAATGGTGTAAAATTAAAATGGGATATACCGGGCTAGGATTCGAGTTACAGGAACAAGGGCCAAACCAACCACCCAAGAATGGAATTGTCGAGCGAAAATTCTTGACAACCTCCTAGAAGCAGCTTTTCTTGCCACCAGACCTTTCTCCATCAATTAGGAATCGGATGTCGTCACTAAACACATTCCTTAAATTGTAGCCATTTGTTGAGTGTTTTTTTTATGTCTAATCCACATATATATCACCATTGCCCTTGATTTTCTTGACTGTATATGTCACGGCCCCGACCCGGTTTGACCCGTTTCAGGAGCCGCGAGACAGAAAATCCCGTGGTATTAATTTAACAGCGGAAGTTTTCATCAGGATCTTTTTAAAACTGCAATTTCCCAATTATTTTATTTCACAACTTGGGATAAAACCCCTGTAGTTTACAATATTAAGATTTCCCAGAGAAATCTTTATTTTTACAAAACATGTTTCTTTATTATTATATTGAGCCACTTCCTTAAGCTTGTAGTGATACGCGGCACTTTTCCTGGATCACAACAGATCACCTGAAACATGTTTGAAAAAGGTTTTGTCAGCAGGAAATACTGAGTGAATCATTCTTTTTGCTAAAACGACCCGTTTGTTATAATTTACAGTATTAAGAGATTACAATGTTTCAGATATCAACCAACTACCCACGGTATTTGTCACTCGACCGGATCTGTGACTATGGTCATATCCCCCATTGGCTGCCCCAATGGTGACGATTATCAAGTAACGTATACAAAACCCCACATACCGGCTGTAACTTGGTGATTACATATACTTAATCACTGTAATTATAACTTTGAAAATAAACATACTTTTGTAAACAAATTTGATAAAAAGAGAATGACTCACATTGCAGATTTAATTGAGCAGAGCCTAGTGATCGGAGTGTCGCGCTCCGGTCAAAGATAATATTTATATGCCCTAATTACCCTTAACAAATAGCTAGTGGTAGCAAGGGGTCGAACCACGAAGAGTATGTGGTTTGTGTATGGATTTGACTGAATTATAAAGACTTGTCACAATTATGAAGCTTGCTAAAGTGTTTTTGTATTTTTGTTTAATGGAAAGATATGATTTTTAACTAATTGAATTGATGCAAATGATTAACAACTACTAATTAACGATTGCAAGAAAAATGATTACTAGAACGATAATAATAAAAAGGAATCACACCCGGTTTCGGTAATTATTAACCTAGGATTTCTACAAGTTTTAGTTTCAACTCAAATGCATTCGATTAACGGATTTAGTGTACCGTGACTTAGGTGCTACTAGCTATCAACGTCCCGAAGAACGGACAAAAAGACACTTTGTAATCAACACAAGTAAATCCTAACAATGATAATGCACAATTACATATCACCGTTTCGTGAAGTCATAACTTTTAACATCGCTCGACAATTCACGAATTCGTAACAAATGTAACGCTATTATCAAGAGTTTCAAAAATCAAATACAAATTGTCACTAAGTTAAAACAAGCACAATTCGAAACCCTAGAATTAACAACTACCTACACCGGGGTGAAACCGAGATGATTAGCCGCTCATGGTTGATAAAGCTTGATCACCGGAAGTTTGGAACGTGAATGAAGGCATCTTGGATCTTGTGGAATGGTAGAATGATGAAGATTAGGGTTTTTTTTGGTGGATGATGATGGTGAAAGGGTTGATGATTGGATGAACTAGGGTTTTGTGGATGATTGTGAGATGGTGGTGATCCTTGATGATGAATTAGAGATTGTTGATGATTGATGGAATATTGATAATGAAATGGTAGGTGAGTGATGGATGGTAATGGCTCCAAGAACAAGTTCAAACCTTCAAAATAAGTGTAACTCCCGAATATTGATTGTTCCCCATGTTTTGATTCGTCAAAAACCCAAGTGGTCAAAATCTGCGCGTTTTCAACATTGGCGAGCCGTCGCCGATGGCTTGATGTCCCGTCGGCGACGGTGTGCAGATGTTCACTTTGATCCGACGGCTTAACACGCTGTCTACGGTCAAATCAAGCGACGGACATTTGTACCAACCGTCGGCGACGACCCCTATGGGCGTCGGCGACGGTTCCTGGAAGTTTGATTTTCTGTTTCTTCCATTTCTTGAGTCCGGTTGACCCGTTTCGCATCCCGGTGGTTCCGTTTTCACTCCGGTGGCTTGTAACGCTCCCGAAAAGTCCTTAAACTCCATCAAACCTGCATAAACACAAATTTAATTAAAAGTAGGCCGTTCAAGATTAAAACTCATATAAAAACATAAAGTTATACGATTACAAGCACCGGTTTTCAACCACGTATCACCTAGCCTACTGATTAGCCTTTTAACCTAAATTAATAATAGGCACACAATTCGGTTAGTAACTTAATACAGCATTTACGATAACTCACGAGATCAAACCCTCACATCGAATGACAAAGTGCGATACTTAAACATCCATCGAATTAACGACGAATGACAAAGCATAAACCCTAATGTGGGCAGCACTTAAACATCCATTGGATAGTTTAATCGATCGGACATTGAATCGTATCAGCGATCGAGTTATTACCCTGTATTGCGGCGACGATTAGTGATCCGTGTGTGTTGTGATAGTAAACAGAACGTAACTCAGTGCATGTAGCGAAATTTTACGTCGTTTTAACTCCAGAATTCAAGTCCCAAGGCCCTCTATTTATACACAAAATTGACCAGGCTTACGGACCGTAAGCCTCATCCCTTACGGTCCGTAAGGGACACGAATTCACCCTAGGGTAGCCACGTCCTTGACTAGCCTTGCTGACTTGACAGATTTCGTAAATTCATTTTTGACAGCAAGATTTTAAGATAATCGTAACTAGGGTTTTACCCCCCCTGAGTTTTAGGGGCCCTGATCCTGATTCTGATGATTCTGAAAATTTTAGGGTTTGTGCAGAATCACTTGGGTTTGTCGATTAGGGTTTCCTATTGGATAAAATAATAAAATAAATAGGACTTTTAATGAGAGTTGTTACAGTATATCTCTTAAATGTCAACATATACACGTGTGATTTAGTTTACGAAATTTTTTCAATGTCGAGAACCTCGATCAGAGAGTAAAAAAGGCGTAAGGTTCACAATGTTATAAAATTAAAATGGGATATACCGGGCTAGGAATCGAGTTACAGGAACAAGGGCCAAACCAACCACCCAAGAATGGAATCGTCGAGCGAAAACACTTGACAACCTCCTAGAAGCAGCTTTTCTTGCCACCAGACCTTTCTCCATCAATTAGGAATCTGATGCCGTCACTAAAATATTCCTTAAATTATAGCCATTTGTTGAGTGTTTTTTTGTGTGTCTAATCCGCATATATATCACCATTGCCCTTGATTTTCTTGACTGTATATCTCTTAAATGTCAACATATACACGTGTGATTTAGTTTACGAAGATTTTTCAATGCCGAGAACCTCGATCAGAGAGTAAATAAGGCGTAACGTTCACAATGGTGTAAAATTAAAATGGGATATACCGGGCTAGGATTCGAGTTACAGGAACAAGGGCCAAACCAACCACCCAAGAATTAACTCGTAAAGATGAAAAGTTTATATGGGGTGATGATCAAGGAAAAGCGTTGCAAACGCTTAAAGAAAAATTGACCCAATCTCTGATATTGACATTTCCGGACGGAATTGATGATATGGTAGTTTACTCGGATGCGTCACATTCGGGGATCGGGTGCGTTTTGATGCAACGAGGCAAGGTTATAGCCTATGCCTCGAGACAACTGAAGACTCATGAAAAAAAATACCCTACACACGATCTCGAGTTGGCGGCGGTGGTATTTGCCTTAAATATATGGAGGCATTATTTATATGAGGTAAAATGCACTATCTTTTCCGACCATAAAAGTTTGAAATATTTAATCGATCAAAAGGAATTAAACATGAGACAGAGGCGGTGGTTAGAAACAGTCAAAGATTTCGATTGTGATATACATTACCATCCCGGGAAAGCTAATGTGGTGGCGGATGCGTTGAGCCGAAAGGTAGACTATACACCAATTCGAGTACGATCGTTGCAACTAATTGTGACATCGGGTCTACTTGAACAAATCCGAAAATCTCAAGTTGAAGCAATCAAAGAGGAAAATTTGAAGAAAGAAAGAATAGTTGGTCAATTGAAAGAATTGGTGGATGGTAACAACGGGTTAAAGACTCGTTTCGGAAGGATATGGGTCCCAAATTCGTGCGGAGTCAAGGGCTCAAGGCGCTCCTACTTGACGAATCTCATAAATCTCGTTATTCTATCCACCCGGGGGCAACCAAGATGTATAACGATTTAAAGCAAAACTATTGGTGGCCCGGAATGAAAAGAGATGTTGTAAAGTATGTAGAAAAGTGCTTGACCTATTTACAAGTCAAAGCAGAGCACCAAAAGCCATATGGTAAGCTACAACCATTGGAGATCCCAGTTTGGAAATGGGAGCAAATCACAATGGATTTATTGACCAAACTGCCCAAAACCAACTGCGGATATGATGCTATATGGGTAGTTGTGGATAGATTGACAAAAAGTGCTCACTTCATTCCGATTCGTGAGACTTATACATCTGAAAAGATGTCAGAAGTGTATACCAATGAGATAGTGGCACGCCACGGGGTACCGATATCCATCGTGTCCGATAGAGATACTCGGTTCACTTCGAACTTTTGGCGCGAATTCCAAGAGCAAATGGGAACTAAATTGTTCATTAGCATAGCGTACCATCCACAAACGGATGGACAGAGTGAAAGAACAATAAAGACGTTGGAAGATATGTTACGGGCATGTATTATAGACTTCGGGGGAAGTTGGGATGTTTATCTACCATTGGTCGAATTTTCATATAATAACAGTTATCATGCAAGCATCGGTATGGCTCCGTACGAGATGCTTTACGGTAGAAAATGCCAAACCCCGGTGTGTTGGGATGAGGTTGGTCCACGTGAGCTTGCACATAAGGATGTAGTCCGAATCACGAATGAGAAGATTGATTTGCTCCGAGCCCATTTGAAAGCGGCTCAGGATCGACAAAAATCATACGCGGACGAAAGAAGGAGACCGGTTGAGTTTCAAGTTGGTGATAAAGTTATGCTAAAGGTATCTCTGTGGAAGGGGGTTCAGAAAAAGGGGGAAATTAAGCCCAAGGTTTATTGGGCCATTTAGAATCATTGAACGGGTTGGTAAGGTCGCATACCGACTCGAACTACCCGAGGAACTGAGTGGAATTCATAACACATTCCACGTATCACATCTCCGGAAATGTCTAGCCGACGAAACAGCATATATTCACTACGACGACATAGAGGTGGACAATAGTCTTAACTACGCAGTGAAGCCGATTGCGATTTTAGATCGTAAAGTGAAAAGTTTGAGGAACAAAGAGATTAACCAAGTAAAGGTTAAATGGGAGCACAGAAAGGGTTCGGACACCACATGGGAGTCCGAAGAGGAGATGCAACGACTCTACCCTACATTGTTTGGTACGTACTCTGGTTTCGGGGACGAAACCCTTTTTAAGGGGGGTGGACTTGTAACACCCCGAAATTCTAAAACTTTATATTAGAATTATAAAGTATAAAATAAACGAGAATAAACTAACTAGGAATAAATAACCCAGTTAGTCATGAGTCTTGTTATAACAAAGAAACTTGATTAAAAACATAAGATAAAAACCTGATAATAGATGGGGGACCAAAGTTGTTAAGTTTGAAACTTGAATTATTAAAAACAAAATAAAACACCAAACACACACCTAAGTGTGCATCTGGTTCGATCAGAGCACAGGAGCGACCAAGGAATCCCCCATCAAACCCTAACTCACACAAATTTCACAAATTGAAGGCTCAAACTAGTTCCAAAACGAAATCCGAGCATAATTTGGTGATCTCCTTAGTAAAGGGATCATAAGGTATGTGAAATTTCATTGAATGATTACAACTAAAATTCTGAATGAATACTTGAAATTCAAAATTAGTGATGCATGATGGTTGCTTGGATGAAATAGGCATGAAATAGTGTCTAGGGATAAACCCTAGCCAATTACTTGTTGAAATTTTGCTTATTACTTGTGAAATTCATAATCACCATTAAAGGTGTTAAATGGGTTTTGTAGAAACATGTTAAACACTAGGATTATGATTGTTATTCTAGTGTAATTTGAGTTTTATAAACTGATTTCAGAATGTGATGTGAAAAATTAACATGAACTTGCTTAAATGATGATTTATTTTGGCTACATAGTTAGTCATGAGCTTAATTCTAAATTTCCAGAAATTATGCCCTTTAGGTGTTCGTAGAAATGCCTAAAAGAGAGCCTAATATTGAAAATCTGATTGAAAAACGCATACTTGCATATTTAGGCGAATTATGCGTGGAATGTTAAAAAAAGAGTTCTAAACAATATTTGGTTGAACTCTATAGGCATGGAATCCGGATCGTCAAGCGGACAAGCCAGTGGAGACACGTGTTTGAAAGGAGTGCCTTAAAGGTACGCAACTATTAGTTTCGTTGCTTAGTTACAAGGAATGCTTAGATTGTTTTGTAAATAATGTTGTAGTGTAATAAGAACGTTTGATGTATCATTGAAGTGGCGAAGTTCACTCGATAGATCAAACGGGATAATTTGAATGAATTTTGGAAGTCATCAAAGTGAAGGTTTTCACTTGACAATCAAACAGGTCAAAATTGTGGTTTCTAAAACGACGATATGTGTAGAGACTTGAAAGTCTCATAATATGCTAGTGTTAGAAAGCAATATGCCAATGGATTTGATACACTTAGTTAAGTTTATGAACCCGTGATATCGGGTCGAACGGTTAGTAATCATTTGCAAGAGTTGCATAAAGCAGCATGCTTGAATTATGAGAAAACGAGCATGAAATTCTAATGTGAGCGTAAAACCATGTAATGGTGCAGATACGCCAAGATTTACAAGCCTGGGAAATGGGTTATTAAGTCTAGTATGCCAAGGAATTGAATGATGAAAAAAATATGCATACATAGCTAATGGGTCGAATAATCGAAACAAGGACTTGTGAGCCATTCATTCATAAAACGGGTTTCGTTATGTGAAATTTAAATGGTTAGATCCATAATTTTACTACGGACACGTAGGAAAAAGAATCGACTAAAACGGACATTTATGTAAAAAGTTATGAGTTTTTAAAGTTTGAATTTCTAGAATTTTTGGAGTTGGGCAGATATGCAGGTCCAGAAACTGGACCTGCTGGATAACATGTTCCCCCGCGGCACGCGCCAGGGTGCTGAGGTGCAGGCGCGACACGCAGGACCGCTCGCGGCCCGCGAAGGATTGACTAAAGTCTGTCGCGTGGCGCGACAGACCAAATTTCGAGATTTTTATTTTTTTGTTATCCGTATGATACCCAAACTTGTTTATGCATATTATATTGTTTTCAAAACTAATAATTGTTGTGGTTTTGACCTTAGGTGATGTTCGTCTCATTCCGGATGCCGATCAAGCAAGAAATCAAGAACCGAACACAAAGTTTTGAAGCTTTCGTGCTAATCTAATCTTGTTTTTAGACAATGTTTGTTATGTAAACACTACATAATGTTGAATGTTTTAAACTAGTTAGTTGGTTATGTTAGAACACTATAACTATGTACATCTTAGTTTATCAACTTAGTTTTGAAAATTTCGCTTTTATCTTTTAAAAAAAAGAGATTCGTGTTTTGGTTTAAAATTTTTAATTATGAGACGGGTCTTACAGATTTCATACAAAAATCATAAATTTCACATAAGCCACTTCATAAAATTTCATAAAAACATGAAATTAAACTTACTTGATGTTAAGAAGACTTAGGTGATTATAATTCCTAACTCATGCATAGCAATTTCGACCCCTAAGCCACTTGATTTGATGGTTTTCCTTGCTAGGTTTTGAGAAGAAAAGTTTTTCCCCTGCCCTCTCTTTCTCTCGATCACACATGCCCAGGGGAAAGCACTAGCTATTTTTTTTATCAAACTTTATCTCGTATTAACATATTAAGCCATTCATCTTTTAGAGTATGCTCATATTTGTAATTTCCATACTAACTTGGTTACTTTTCTTTGGTTAACTTCATTTACTTAAAAGGGTTTTAAACTTACTATTATTTATAAAACTTCCAAAATGGTAAAAATCTATATTTACCATTCCTTATTATTAGAGCATCACGATTAAATTATTATACCATGATATACGAAATTTGAGGTGTTACAAATCTATATTTACCATTCCTTATTATTAGATTTTTCAATTCCGAGAACCTCGATCAGAGAGTAAAAAAGGCGTAAGGTTCACAAACTAAAATAGGAATCTGATGTCGTCACTAAAAAAAGTTTTGTTTGAGGACAAGCAAAGATTAAGTGTGGGGGTATTTGATGTGTGTAAAATGCAACATATAAATTACATCAACTGAGGCATAAAACTAACCCTTTTTAGTACTAATGTTGGAAAAAATGTGTTTTTGTCTTTCTTTTGAATTTACAGGACCAAAGATTAAAGCGCATAACAATCAATAACATAACACGTCATAATATGCTTCTCATGTGCTAGGGGTGTTTAAAAAGCTGAAAAAGGTTTGGTTGTAGACGAGTAGGCTCAGTTCAGCTTGATTTGTAAACGGGTCGAGCCCGAGCTAGGCCTGGCTCGGCTCGTGAGCTTGCGAGCTGCTCGAATTATTTTATTTTATATAGATTAATTTTATTTTTAAATGCATTAAAATAAAAAAAAAATATATGTGAGAAGGGGTTGAAGTATTAACAATTTATGTTTAATTAATAAAAAACATATAAAAATATTAGAAAATAAACAAAAAGTATACATTTTAAGTTTAATTTTAATACGTCTTTCGGTGTTAAAATATGAGAAAAATAAAATAATACATATAAATGTAATTGTGATTTTTATTATATCGGGTAGAGTTATTGTAAAAAGAGTGTGTTTTGTGAGAAGTGTATGAAGAAATCTATTATATATAATAAACATGTTAAATAAGGGCTGATGTGTCATGTGATAAGAGCATGGAAAATGACGTGTCATTACATTAGAGCTCCTCAATTTCATTTTCCCGCTCAAAATTCCGGGTGCTGTATGTGGGTTGACACGGGATCCATTTCTTATTATTATAACCCGACTGTGTACGTTTCCTTTTGTAAAACCCTAGATCTAAATCTTCCTCTCCTTCTCGTGTACTCCTTCTCTTCTCCTTCCCTTCTGATACAATCCTTCATTGAAACCCTAGCCGTCTCGTCAGACCGGTGGTGATTATGTGGTGCTTTTGACGGTGGAAACCATGGTAGAAGGCGGTGATGGCTGAGGGTTTCACCATCAAGTATAACGGTCGTCAGGGTGTGGTAGTCTAGACACCAGAAACAATCGTTGAATACGGTGAAGAGATGAAACGCAGATAGTTGGAGAGATTAGTTGGAATTATGAAAGGGTTTTGGAATTGAGATTAGGCGGTTTGTGGTCATCTAGGGTTCCGATCGACAACATTCAGTTTATGGTGGTGGTGTACGATCATGAATAACCGTGATTAACTACAAGCCAGTTTACCGGTGACTAAGGTAAGTCGGACCTTTTTTCGACAAAGTTCTATTTTCTTGCGTATAGATAGTCTGGAGGTTAAATCAGGATCATATGGCAGACGATTAAAGGATTAGGTCTGGAGATTTTTGAATTGTAGTTGTTTTCCATTTTGTGTAGTTGATATAATAAAGATTAGAGCGATTTTTGTAACTTATTGTTGTTGTGTTGATGTTATTTCAGCTCATGACTTGCATCGCCTGGAATTCCTCTACGTCGTTCATAGAGTCTTGCCAATGATAAACAAATAAACTCACCCCTTATAAAGGTATTGCTTTTGAATTTTGATTTTCTAACCTCAATTTTCCTTTAAACTACAAAATCCAATAAAGTTTATAAGCAATAGGATATTGCTGGAAAAAATATATCTAAAATAAAATTGATAAACCTAAATAGCCTTAGATTTACTTTACATGTTATAGTTTCAGTTGAGATATATTTTAACCAGCTTTTAATGATTTGATATATGGAATCTTATTTTGATTATCTAATTATTAAGCGATCAAACTATCAGTTTTGGATAATTGGTTTCATGATAGCTGTAAAACATCATATTGTCCATAAAATTGCATGAATATCTAACCTGGCTTTACACTCTTTATCTCACATGATCGGTATTTAAAGTTGAAAACTTTTTTTTTTGGTTTTTATTCTCAGGTGGTGTTTGAGATTGAATCTTAATCGAAAAGGGTTTTTATTCTCAGGTGGTGTTTGAGATTGAAAACGTTTTTGGTTGCGTGATCGTTTAATTCTTGAAGAACGATATATCATGGCTGTGTATACTTGTAAAAAGTGTAAGGTATGTATAGTATAAAGCCATATTCTATATTTTTTTCAGTTTTCTTTTATCTAATGTTATAATTCTTTTTAAGACTGATGCATTTACTGTATGGAATGCCTGGGTACTGGCTTTAATTCCGATGGAACACTGTGCTCAAGTTCGTGTCAAGCTCAATTGATAGGTATTTCGCTCGGAGAACAATTGGCATAAAATGAATTCATTTCCAGCTTATACAAGACAATATATTATGTCAATGTCTTCTACCTTCTCGAATACACTACCATTTCATTTTATTTCCACTATGAAATAAGTACAACTTCTATTGTTTTGTTTTTAGTTTTCTTTAAGTTGATAATTATTATTCTGTACAACTGTTTTTAAATTCTATATTAGTGTAATTCTTGATAAAGTGTATTACTTCTACTGAATTTGAATGTATATTCTTCTGCCAGATGTGAAAGGAAGAGAAGAAATACTGACAATTCATAGCAAAAACAAGAAGCTCGACAAGAACGTGTCACTACATGTGATCACAATGCGAACTTCTAGGTTAAACTGTATGAGCTGGCAAATCTGATGAACGATACAACCATCTTGATGGCAGAAGAGGCAAGGGTAAGATTAGTTTGAAAAAGATTGATGACTTGATTGATAGAATCATTGTAGGAACTGAAGGAACTCAGATGACAGATGGAAAGAACAAGATGTTAGTAGCCTATCATGAAACCGGTCATGCAGTCTGCGCGTAAGTATTCACTCTACTCATCAATTTAACATAATGTGATGCAGTTTGGTCTAAATTTAAGGAGTGGTTAATGATTGGAAAATACAGTATTATTGGGCTGTAAAAAATGGGACTATTATGTTGTGGCTTATGTGCGAGTTAAGAACATATTTGTGAATCAAGTTAAGTTTGCCAATACGATTTATCATCTCATAAGTTATCGTTATGGTCAGGGGTGGATCCAAAGTCTATATTGTGCGAGTTTTTCAAGGCTGGTCAATGTGCGAAAGGTTTCAAATGCAAGTTTTCTCATGACTTGAATGTACAAAGGAAGGGTGAAAAGTTTGACATTTTTAGTGATAAGCGTGATGAAGGTGATGCTGTAACATTTTTATTTATTTATTTTTATTTTATTTGGTTGGTTTACCTTTTTTTCTTTGTGTCCTTTGATATGGAGTATAATCAATTTCTACATGTGTATCTTAGGAACAATGGAGGACTGGGATTTGGAGACGTTGAAAAAAGTTGTGGAATCAAAAGGAAAAGAGTACAGCCAGAATAAACCAACCGACATCGTATACTTTCTTAAGCTCTTACTTTATTACATATCAAGTCATTATATCATATAGGTGGATTATATTGGCTCTGTATCTAGCGCTAAAAAGACGATGCATGATAATTGAAATAAATTATTACTACCAGTGCACCGGGTGTTCTCCCACATTTTTTCTTTTGTTTTTTTTCAATCAAGTCATCTTAAAGTATAATGTCAGTTTATGATACATTTTTGGGAATTTGATTTTTCAAAAAATCTTTCATTTGACTCGTGGGGACTACTTTTGTAGGTTTGTAAACACTTCCTCGATGCAGCGGAGAAAAAGCAATATGGTTGGTTTTGGGTATGTCCAAAAGGTAATAAAGAGTGCCATTACAGACACGCTCTCCCTCCCGGATACATCTTGAAATCTCAAATGAAAGCTCTTTTAGAAGAAGAGGCAAACAAGCTAGCTAACTATCGAGGATGAGTTTGAGGATCAGGTGATTATCTTTTTCACTAATGCACCCTTTTTTTCTTTGACTCAACTGCATAAAACCATAACCAACGTTGTTTAGATTTCTGTTTTGGTTAACCATCAATTTGGGCCGAGAAATTATCATTAAACTTTTTATTATATCAAGTCTAAGGTGATAGGCTACCATGTGAAAGATGATGAGTTTGAAGATTACCTTAAATTGTAAACTGATGTCCCTATAGTTTACGAAAATTTTGGATTTGGTCCCTAGCTTTCCTAAAGTTCACAGATGGTCCCTGTGGTTTGCACTTTGTAGCGCATTTAGTCCATAACTTGGGCATGCTCCAGTGAGGCTGAAGTGAAAGGAATGGCGAAGCTTGATTATCTTGACAATTTGCAGAACATGACACATTGAAATCAGTGAATCTAACATTCATATTCAAGAAAAAAAAAAGTTTCTAAATTTTGCGATGGGTCAAAACCAGTTTGGATTAATCAGTTTAACCTGTTTCTTTAAGAAAAAAAAGTTTCTAAATTTTGCTGCCTGATCCGTTTGGGAATATAATATACCCATGATTAGTTAGCCATGTCCCATTAATATATACATATACGTATGTAGGTTAAAGCAGTTTGTGGTCGTCTTCGTTCGAATTAACGTAGCTATATGCTTGCTGAAGAGAAAACTCTTTATCATTTACTGAAAAACTATGAGCAAATCGGAAGGTAAAATGTGTTCTTTTATAGTTATTGTTTGATCATCTACACTTTCTTGCTTGTGATTTCTGTATAAACATTTTTTTATTTGCAGCTACTAATATTGAATAAAATTGCTACAATAAAAGATGGCGATACAATAGAATTTGAGGTACCTGGAGATGCTGAACTGAAAGCTTTTAGGGGGGGGGGGGGATGTGGGGAAGTTTATGGAGCATGCAATGAAGACCCCATTGACTCATCACGCGGCGCCGCCAAGCGGTTTAGGGGTCCAGGTACGGGCATCATGTTCTTTGTTCCAAATTGCGTATTATTTCTTGATTTCGCCTGGAGTCTGAACCGCAACATATGGTTGTGGTTTGTGTAGGGTTGTGTTTGAAGAAAATATATCTAAAGAAGGCTTACAAAATAAATCTCTCAGGTACTTACAGAGTATTTAATTTTAGTATGACAATTAATTAACACACCGAAGGATTATAGCAAAGTGTTTTGAGGAGAAGAAGACTCATATCTAAGCTAAAGTTCTTTAAATCTATGAGGCTTCAAGTGCTGACCTGATATTAAGGTTTTGTTTAACGGGAAAAAAAACTTATAATATGTATTTATTGTTTAATTTTAAAATTTGATGGCTGGAAACCAAATAGATTGGAAGGGTAGACTTTTGTTATGGAGATAAAACTCTGACATAAAATGCTTTGCTTCTTACTATCAAGACGTTCTAACATGTTGCCCTCATAATCAAACATACCCAGATGCTTAGTTATCAACAAGATCATACATTTAGTAATCAAATCTAATATAAAGAATCACAGGGGAGACAAATATTAAAATCAATGACAACAATAATACGGCATAGAGGAGAGATGGACACCATTGGGGGCTGGGAAGATGGGATTCGTGATTAAATGGAGCCCAATTTTTGAGCTGCTATAGTGCTATTTTTTGTTTGCAACTTAATTACCAGGATGCTATTTTGCTAACCTTTGGGCTGCAGTTAATTAGTGGGCTACAATCAAATTTGATTTCTTAAACTTTTGGGGTTATGCAGTGTGTATTTTATCTTCCGTAAAGAAGTAAGCGGAACAGACTAACTTCCAATCTCAGAACAACAACAAAGCCAACTAAAATCCAACCTAAAACTCCTACAGTGCAGTTAGTGAAACGAACTGTTCAAGCTGACACGTATATTCCTTCTCAAATTTATGATAAATTGGATCTGTGAGGGTATCGTAGTTTGGATCTGGAGATGAGTCTGAGAGACATTTTGGCCTTTTTTCTCTGAATCAACAGCCCAAGTATCAACTAAGTTTTCACTAGAAACGTTCATCTTAGAATGGGTTTTTCTTTCTAACTGTATGATAAATAAACGAAATAAAAAAAAATGTTGTTATATGTGTGTGGTTGTTACTTTTTGATTTATCTACATCTTTACATGTAGGAGTGCAAATCATACTTGGTGGAAATCATGCTAGGCTCTTTGCAACTTCTATAGATCGTTGACTGTTTGTGATGTAGCGAGTACTTTGAGGCTTAAGCATAAATTCGGTTAATTTCATAGTTTGAATAAAAAGTTGGGTAAATTTTTATATGAGTCCAGGTGATTTCATCATTTTAAATAGTTGAATCTGATCCTTGAATTTTTAACTCATTGAGTCCGAGTGGTTTCCAAGTCCATGTGATTTGAACATACAAATACAGAAACACTCAAGGTGATGATCACATTCATGTTTATATGGATTCTTGATGTATAACATCTTATATATTAATATTATTAAGGTTTTAGTTGCTGCTAACTAGGGATGACTATTTGGTATTGGGTATCGGTACTGAATTTTTTCGGTACCGGTACCCACTTTTGGCATTTCGGTACCAGCACTTTAGGTACCTGTACCGGTAAAATATTAATTTTTATCTTCAAATACCGGTACCATACCGAACATTTTTGGTACCGGAACCCAGTTTTGCCAAATTTTGGTACCAGTATTTTCTGTACTGGTTCGGTACGGTATCCGTAACGACGCTCATCCCTACTGCTAACTTGCTATGATTTTGTGAAGCTGAGGGACAATCTTCAAGAGTAAGTGCGTATATTGGCGGTGGGCTTTGAACTTCTCAAAGAGTCGCTCTCTTTGATTTTTGCACTCTTGAAGTTATAGACATCTACAATTGAACTTTCCAACCTTAATCGTCAAGTATTATGTGTTCGGTTATATGTTCATGTTCGGTTAAAGTTAAATGAACAAACACGAACGTACCTATGTTCGTGTCTGTTCTATTCATTTACAGGCCTGGATCCATTTGTTGAAGAGTTTCAAAGGTTAGTACACTATATTCTTTTGTCTCCCAATCATCTCTCTATTCTCAAATAAAACCCTTAAATTGCTCATCCTCATCTGCCGACTATCACATACATCGTTCTAAACCATAGCCACTCCTTCACCCCCCATCTATCTATTGCAATCGGTTAACATGGATTAGATATCCTCTTTTTTCTTGATTTTATGTTTTCTTTCTCTGAATCTAACGATAGGTAATCACAATATTTGTATGTTATTTGAAGCCACCAACTTAAATTTTCGTCATTGATGCTTCGATTTTGGTTATTTATTTCAGGTAATACATTTTCTTCGTGAGGGAAATCCAAAATTTTGTCTCTGGATTCCAGCTTTCACTAACGCACGTGTACTATCAAAGAAAGGTAAAAAATTAATTTTGTATTCATCTTTTTAATCGATACTTTGCATTCAGAAAGGCATGGCTAATAGATTTATAGGATTTTGTGGTGTGGGGATAAAAACTTTATAGGAAACTTTACTGAAATAATTGAACAAATGTATAAGGCATGAGGTTTTCAATTCTTGAGAAACAAATTAGGCATGCAATTGGAAACAACTCTGTCAATAAGTCCTTTTGTTTTCTCATTTCTAAAATATAATGATTCATATTTTCAGTTTAATGAAGAAGATGGCAAAGTGTGCCAAGGAAGCCATGAGGATGGAAGCAAGCAAATCAGAAATTTATGGAACAAAGCATGATGTTTATGTTGACATGATTGCCAGTGTATTTATTTAAATAACTTATATGACTTCTTATAATGATTGGCATTGTGATTGACTACTAACTTTTGATGTCAAAGTTTGACACTTTGTTTATGTAACATTACACTTTGTATTTTATTTTGTTTTGTTTAATAGTTAATATATGTCTAAAAAGAAATGATAAAGTATGTAGAGGTGGAAACTGCACAACAGGGAGGATGCTTCAAGACATAAAAGAAACTACCTATATGTGGTTAAGGAGCAGACCAAAAATTGAGAATATAACTTTATTGAGCATATGAGGAGTCTGCAGAACATCTTTTAGTATCGTGTGGGATGACGCAAACTATCTGGGACTTTATTAATACATGGTACATGCTTTATGGCTTCTTTTTCTTTGAATTCGAGGACCGGTTGAAGTTTTATAAGCAAGCGAGAGGCTCTGTAAAGTGGAGAAAGGTTGTCTACTCCATTATTCTAACGGTCGTGTGGTGCATTTGGCGAAGTCAAAACAATATTATCTTCAACCGTAAACAACCTAAGGTGGAGAGTTTAAAGTAGGAAATTAGAGTTTTGGCGTACCTATGGGTTAAACATCAGTCAAAATCCGTTGGTTTATCATGGGAAAACTAGCGAAATTTTGTGTTAATTTTTTTGGGTCTATGATGTAGTTTGTTGTCTGGTTGTTTTTGGATGTGGATTACCACAATGCTAATATGTTTTTTTTAATAAAATTTGATTTGTTGGCTGTTTAAAAAAGGAAATATATCTCAATTATCTTCTTTTAATGTGTTAAAAAGTTTTGTTGTGGAAAGTTCGATGTGGAAAGTTTTTGTTATGTTTTTACTTAGGTCATGTGTGGCTTCATGTACAATTGTGTTAAATACTCGGTTTAGGTAGCATTGGGCCAGATTTGGTAATCGGGGTTCGGTTAAAAAAGGTAAAAACATAAGTGCCTTTATTTCTTTGGGATTATGGTAAAAAAAGTGGTTTGGCTCAACTCATTTCTTCATAAGTGCTTTGGCTTAACCAGTACCGTATCGCATAGCATAGGGGTGCACATGTAAAGAAAAGGAAGGAGGCGCCCCATGGAAAAAAATGTTATTTACGGCAAATAACGTTTGAAAACATGTCTTTTAATTTCAATATTGGTACCGCATAGTATTGACACCAAATTTTAACTTATTTATTTAAACACTTAATAATGTTTGAAAACATGTCTTTTAATTTATTTAATGACATAATCAGATTATAAATTGATTTTTTCTGCCCGGGAAGTTCCCGGGTTATAAAGATTCACAACTACATGATATTTTTTATTAATTAATATATATAGATGTATATTTATTTTTTAGATATAAAGATTCACAACCCGGGAGTATTCCCGGGTTATAACCTAGTCTACATATAATCTAATGGTTGAGATTATAATGATAAAATTATAAATAGTGTTTACCATTAAAATAATTAATTTTCTATATTAAGGGTATAAAGGTAATTTTAATATTTTTAAATTTTGAAACCTAAATGCAACGCACATGCAAATTCTCCCCTTCTTTTTTAAATGTCAATAACTTTTTATACATAACGTTTTTTAAAAAAAATACATCATAATAACGAGTGTTTTTTAATCTTTAATATGAATACCATATTATTATATTTATATAGAGAAAAAAATTACGTTTCGATCGGATGTTTTAGTCCATGGTGTTTTGTCTGGTGTTTTAATTGTATTGTGATTTAAGACGTTGTGTTTTACAGTAAAACACCATGAACGTATATAAGACACCATAACATTGCAAATAATGAATTATGATTCAAGTCATAATCAGGGGCGGACCCACATTGAACGGGTCGGGGTCCACGGACCCCAATGTTTTTAAAAAATTAGTAGATCCGATATATTAAATTTTATAAGGACCCCATAAATAAAATTAGGTGGACACCATAAAAAGTAAAAGAAAGCTGGTGTAGTGGTAAACTTTTCTTTTTAATAACAAGAGGTCATGGGTTCAATCCTTGTTTAGCTTATTTTTTTTGTTTTTTTTAAATCTAGTTCAAACCTCGCTCTGACCCGACCCGAACGAGGACCGACCCGAAAATTTTACGTTTTGTTATGAAAATGTTGAACACCGAAAAAATGGACCCCATTGGAAAAAAAAAATCCTGAGTCCGCCACTAGTCATAATGTATAAAAATTTTCTTAAAAGACCCCACCCTATGTATACGTATAGGCCCATACGTCGTATATAAAGGGGCAAAAAGATCCGTTTACCTCTGGTTTGGGCTGGGTATAGCCCCTAAACTAGTGGTAATATGATATTTTTTTTACCAAACTTGCCCCATGTATACGCCTCATACAAGCCTATACGCGACGTATCGTATCGTATTGTATCCTATCGTATCGTATAGTGTAGTATAAGTCTTGTATAAGTCCCATATAGGCCTATACGAGACCTAAACTACACTTATAGTCCTATAAGAGACCTATACTACACATATAGGCCTATACGTGTGTTGTATTGTATCGTATCGTATCGATAGTGTAGTATTAATCTCGTATAGGTCTCTTATAGGTCTTGTATAGTCCTACACGCCTATACGGGACCTAAACTACACTTATAGTACTATAAAGGGACCTATACTACACCTATAGACCTATAAAGGTGTTGTATCGTATCGTATCGTATCGTATAGTATATAGTATAAGTCTCGTATAGGTCTCCTATAGGTCTTGTATATGCCTATAGGCCTATACGGAACCTAAACCACAACTATAGTCCTATACGGGACCTATACTATACATATAGGCCTATATCGGTGTTGTATCGTATCGTATTGTATAGTATAAGTCTCGTATAAGTCCCCTAAGTCTTGTGTATTCCTACTATACTATATTATACTACAAATATACGACACTTAAGTTATACTACGTTATACGATACGATACGATACTACATCTATACGTGGCCTATACGGGACCAAAACTACATCTATAAAACTTTGCTAAAACGATTAATATTGTATAAAATGTTTGTCATTTTTTTTTAAATAAACTTTTATATATATATAGGCTTATACGCAACGTATAGAAGCAGCCAGACCAGAATTGACACCAGTTAGACACTAATTTTTATGCAACCCTATACACCATGTATAAACCTATACGTGACGTCCATAAATCCTAAAGTGTGTAAATGCAAAATAGACACGTTGGATGTGCAGCCTTAATTTATTATATTAACATTTTTACAATGATCTTTTAGAAAATATTAAGTGTCATAACTTGTTGCTAGCCTCGAACCTTCCAGATCAGTCTTCTCTTCTTGTAATTATGCAATATCTCGAAACTCACCGACCCTTCTATCCCGTAGAATGCTCCAGAAACCCCCCTTCCAACCTCAACTCCCACATATTATATAAACCCAACAACACCCTCATCAAATTCAACACACATAATTAAATTCACACAGTTACACCATCACCAACACACATACACATTCTCTTATACATCTATAAACCAACCACCAAAAATGGCAATCTCAAAGACAAAAACACTCACATTCTTGTTCATGTTCTTAACAACAACAACACTAGCATTCATGATCACAAAAACCAACGCTTTAATCCCATACAGAACACCTCTATGGGAACTCATGCATCCATCAGAAGACCCATTCAAGATTTTAGAACAAACCCCACTCAATCTCCCCAAAAATCTAGAAACAATCAACCTGGCACGTGCCGACTGGAAGGAGACCACAACCCATCACGTGATCACCCTGGATGTGCCCGGGATGAAGCAAGGGGACATAAAGATCGAGGTGGAGGAGAACCGGGTGTTGAGAGTGAGCGGAGAGCGAAAACCGGAGGCCGAAAACGACGGGGATAAGTGGCACAGGGCGGAGAGGACGAGTGGAAAGTTTTGGAGGCAGTTTAGGTTGCCGGTGAATGCTGATGTGGATAAGATAAATGCGGTTCTTGAAGATGGTGTGTTGAGGATTAAGGTGGCGAAAGTGGCTCAGGAGAAGAAGCAGGCTAAGGTTGTTGATATTGTTGGGGGAGATGGGTCTGGTGAAGATGTTAACAACTAAGGTTGATGGTTGAGTTGTTTTAAGGATAATTGAGAGATGATATTGGTTGATAATATAATAATAGTAATGATGAAATAAGCATGATGTATATATATTATGAGTGTGTAAAATTTATGTTTTGGAATGATAAAGGGTGTATTATAATGGAGAAGTGTAATTTGCTTTAGTTTTTTTATGCAATGTAATTTAAGGATGGTTAAAACTTTTGAGGAAATGAAAAGATGTTCAATGAGTTTAGTCACTTTTAATGACCTGTTTAAACTTTATATTGTTTGATTTGAATTAACCTCTTAATGACCAACTTGTTTATATTTGTTGATTTGAAAAAAAGATGTACTAGCCTTATGCTAATACGAGACCTTTGCACCTTTACCCTTGTTGTCTAAAAAAAAACCCTAGTCGACACATCTGAAATATGACCACATTTGAGGCTTCAGTCTTCATCTTCATCTAATCGGGTAGTCATTTTCGTCTTTAGTTTTCATCAAAATCAACCTTGAGGCTTAAGGTTCATGAGCGATTCACAAAATATCTTAGGCAAGAAGAAATAAATTGTTAAAAGAACGGTATGTATATGCTTTATGGATACGGGTTTATGATATTAGTTTGTAACTTTGATTGGATACTTGTTCATAATAATTTCAACTAGCAACAAGATCAAAATGTCATGACGGGTAATTAATAATATGTGATGTTTGTTGCGTCCCTTTACATGTCGTTTCGTGTAATCTGTTTTCAAACAAGTTCGTGTTCATGTCTGGAAAATATGACACGATTAGTTATCGTGTTGTGTTTGTGTCTAGCATCTCAAGTAATTGTGTCCTAGCGTGTTGTGTGTAACATGCTATGCCATCCCTAGCTAACGCAACTCAAAGTAAATTAGGTGGTGCTGATATTTGATCACTATACGTCGAAGATAGATTTCTACCTCCTTATTACTAAGGCAATATCTTTTAAACAATATTCAAATTTGAATTTAGCACAATTTTGGTATCGGGTATTTTGTGGTACGAGACTTTTAGTTGTATTGTATCATATCGGTACTGACCGAACATATACGATCCGGTATTTCGGTTTTGGTTTTAGTTAAATTTTTGGTATTGGTACTATGCAATATGTTACCAATTTGTATAGTTCCAGTCCCGATCTCTTCCATATAAGATTTTGTAACTATTAATTATTATATGCAATTTAAAAGTGATGTATTGATTGTTTTTTTAGACTAAATTTCAAGGATTGTCCTTTATCTTTATACCCATTTTCAAGCGGTGTCCTTTATATTCAAAATTGACCAGTTTTGTCCTTTATGTTTTCATATCATACACGTTTTGTCCTTTAGGCCTAACCCAGTTAGTTTTTTCAGTTAAATTTGGTCATGTGCTTTGCACATGAGGGCATTTTTGTCAATTCAAAGGTTGCAGAAGCTTTGAGCTGTAAATCTGCCGCTGAACTTACCTTTGAATTGACAAAAATGCCCTCATATGCAAAGCATATGACCAAATTTAACTGAAAAAACTAACTGGGTTAGGCCTAAAGGACAAAACCTGTATGATATGAAAACATAAAGGACAAAACTCGTCAACTTTGAAAATAAAGGACAACGCCTGAAAATGGGTATAAAGATAAAGGACAATCCTTGAAATTCACTCTTTTTTTATGTTTGTACCAGTTAATGTGTTGTTAAACCTTTTATGTCGTTAGAATTTAACTTGATTTTTGGATTCAACACTTTAGTGCTATAAATGAATCAACCTTATCATTTTCTTAATAAATAATCAAATCTTAAATATTAAATTTGATTTTATAAAGTTAGGTGAATTAGAAGTTAAAATCTTAAACCTCAAACTAATAAAGTTAGGTAAATTAGAAGTTAAAATCTTAAACCTCAAACTACTAAATGAAAACTACAAAATAATCTAAATCTAAATCTTATAAACAGATGCAAGAATTATGTTTATGTACTTTTATTCCAACACCAAAGCTTTGATTTTTAAGACTTTGAAACGCCGACTCTTACTAAGACCATGTCTAGTGGAAGACACAAATAATGCCTCCATTTTTTAGCGTTTTGGATCATGTGACAGTCCAGTCAGCAATGGAGCATTATGGGACGTTTTTTTTCTAAAACGGGTGTAGTGGTGATGTGAGCATTGTAGGGTATTATGTTAAAAGGGGTGTACTTAAATTAAAGAGTAAACTGTAATTTTACCCCCTGAGGTTTGGGGTCATTGGCATGTCTACCCCCCCCCCCCCTAAGGAAATAATTGCAATTTTACCCCCCACTGTTTGCTCTTATGTCGCAACCTTACCCCCCGGCGTCAAAGTGGCTTAACAGTCAACATTATAAGCTGATGGTCAAAGGGTAAAATTGTCATTTTGCTACTAATGTCAAGCTTCTTCTCTACAACACCCCCTATAAGTAACATAACAAAGCAGAATTACCCCCCACCTTCCCACCATCGTCCTTCAACCTGCGATCAGTCTTCTTCTCCGGCGACAGGCTTCTCCGGCGGCGATCAGTGATTCTCCGGCGACAACAACTCCTCCGATCAATCTTCTCCTCCGGCGACAACAGCTATCTTCAGATCAGTCTAAATGTCGGTCTTTTGTTGGCTAATCCGCTATCTCATCCGCCACACCAAAGGTATAATCGGCCAATGTTAGTTAATCAGGGTCAGATTTAGTCATTATCATGTTATAAACAGGGTTTAGGGTCTGATTATGTTAGTTAATCAGGGTCAGATTTAGTCATTATCATGTTATAAACAGGGTTTAGGGTCTGATTTGGTTCACTGTTGGTTTTTTTACAGTTGACCTGACGATGAGCTTATCAAGCTCATCATTGGTGGTCCACCTGGTGGTCTCTGTGTTTGGGAAGCCTGTCCTCAACTTCCATCTACCACCGGAGAGTTGAGCGGATGTTTACTCTAGTAGTTATTTAGCTTTTGTGTAATATGTAGGTTAACTTAACTTAATCGAAGCTTTTGTGTAATATGTAGGTTAACTTAACTTAACTTATTTAGCTTTTGTCTAAAATGATGATGATTGTCTAAAATGATGATGATGATTTTGGGTATGTTGTTAGCTTGATTACCTTTATGCAGTGTTGTTGGAATCCTTTATGCATTTTGTGTAAAATGTTGATTTTGGGTATGTTGTTAGCTTGGTTACCTAGTACTTAGTTAATCTAGGTTAATGTTGGTAGCTTGATCAGCAGATTGATCAACATGGGCAGCACACTCATTGTTTCTTGACATTATGTTTGATCAGCAGATTGATCAAAATGGGCACCACACTCATTGTTTCTTGACATTATGTTTGATTAAAATACCCTAATGTAAATAACACACACTGGTTGATCACAGTTGTTGTATGTGCCTTTCATGTGCATTTGCAGGTTGTAGGCTAGTAACCTGATGCTAAAATGACAGTTTGCATAAGTCCTGAAGATGACAGTTTGCATTACAGTTGGGGCATAAGTCCTGAAGATGACAGTTTGGGCATAAGTGTGCTTAATCAGAACTTAATCAGATTCTAGAACACATTGTCTGAATGTGTTACAATGTCTGAATGTGTTACAATGTCTGAATGTGAGTTACAATGTCTGAATGTGAGTTACAATGTCTGAATGTGTTACAATGTCTGAATGTGAGTGTGCTTAATCAGATTTCTAGAACACATTGTTAGTGCAGCAGTTGGTTGATACATTGTTAGTGCAGCAGTGGTTTCATAAATGGTCAGAGCAGCAGTGGTTTGATACATGATCAGATACATTGAATGAAATTGTTAGTGCAGCAGGTATGCTTTATTTTTTGAGTATAGAACACATTGCAGCAGGTATGCTTTATTTTTGAACAGGTATGCTTGTTAGGTTTCAGATTTTTGAACAGGTATGCTTGTTAGGTTTTAGATTGCGTGTTCAAAAATCAGAATTAGGTTTCAGATCATAGAACAGGTTCAGATTTTTTATTATAGAATCATAGAACAGGTTTTTGATTTTGGTGGGAAGGGTTTTGGAAGTTGCAGGGGGTAATGTTGTCTTAACACAAAGTACAGGGGGTAATAACAAAGGACAAATTAGTAATTTACCAGTGGGGGATAATTGTGCGACTTAACAGGAATGTTGGGGGGTAAAATGGAAGGGTAATATAATCATTTCAACTTAGAGTTAACAAATCTGTTAGCCACTTTGACGCCGGGGGGTAAGGTTGCGACATAAGAGCAAACAGTGGGGGATAAAATTGCAATTATTTCCTGGGGGGTAGACATGCCAATGACCTCAAACCTCAGGGGGTAAAATTGCAGTTTACTCTAAATTAAATAAAAAAACCATCAAAAAATGTTATTTGACAAACAAAAAGATCATGGATGATTGGCCAAAACCATCGAAGCAAGGCGTGGAAAAAAGCACGCCAAAAGCATTTTTTTTTTTTTTTGAAAAAAAGACCCCAAGAGCGGAAGATGAGCGTTGTGGGGCGTTTTTTAGGGGGAGAACGCCCAAAAACCCCCTACTACGTGTGGTCTAATCGAGATTTGGGGGGAGTACATTAATTTTTGTTTTGGAAAAAGGTGTTTCATGGAATTACAACTAGCAAAGTAAATAAAGTAAATTGAAATCACAAGCAATTAGAATATTTTAAGCATTTTGGTGATAAATGGAATGAACAACCAATTAGAATATTTTAAGCATTTTGGTGATAGATGGAATGAAATCTTAACATGAGCAATTTTAATTTGTAAATTATCAACACAATAGAGATGTGAAATGACATAATTACCTTGTTTTTAGAACTTATATCAAATTAATC
>JARYGA010060152.1:23674-104928 GCA_030545235.1 Helianthus tuberosus | reverse complement strand
CTATAGATCGTTGACTGTTTGTGATGTAGCGAGTACTTTGAGGCTTAAGCATAAATTCGGTTAATTTCATAGTTTGAATAAAAAGTTGGGTAAATTTTTATATGAGTCCAGGTGATTTCATCATTTTAAATAGTTGAATCTGATCCTTGAATTTTTAACTCATTGAGTCCGAGTGGTTTCCAAGTCCATGTGATTTGAACATACAAATACAGAAACACTCAAGGTGATGATCACATTCATGTTTATATGGATTCTTGATGTATAACATCTTATATATTAATATTATTAAGGTTTTAGTTGCTGCTAACTAGGGATGACTATTTGGTATTGGGTATCGGTACTGAATTTTTTCGGTACCGGTACCCACTTTTGGCATTTCGGTACCAGCACTTTAGGTACCTGTACCGGTAAAATATTAATTTTTATCTTCAAATACCGGTACCATACCGAACATTTTTGGTACCGGAACCCAGTTTTGCCAAATTTTGGTACCAGTATTTTCTGTACTGGTTCGGTACGGTATCCGTAACGACGCTCATCCCTACTGCTAACTTGCTATGATTTTGTGAAGCTGAGGGACAATCTTCAAGAGTAAGTGCGTATATTGGCGGTGGGCTTTGAACTTCTCAAAGAGTCGCTCTCTTTGATTTTTGCACTCTTGAAGTTATAGACATCTACAATTGAACTTTCCAACCTTAATCGTCAAGTATTATGTGTTCGGTTATATGTTCATGTTCGGTTAAAGTTAAATGAACAAACACGAACGTACCTATGTTCGTGTCTGTTCTATTCATTTACAGGCCTGGATCCATTTGTTGAAGAGTTTCAAAGGTTAGTACACTATATTCTTTTGTCTCCCAATCATCTCTCTATTCTCAAATAAAACCCTTAAATTGCTCATCCTCATCTGCCGACTATCACATACATCGTTCTAAACCATAGCCACTCCTTCACCCCCCATCTATCTATTGCAATCGGTTAACATGGATTAGATATCCTCTTTTTTCTTGATTTTATGTTTTCTTTCTCTGAATCTAACGATAGGTAATCACAATATTTGTATGTTATTTGAAGCCACCAACTTAAATTTTCGTCATTGATGCTTCGATTTTGGTTATTTATTTCAGGTAATACATTTTCTTCGTGAGGGAAATCCAAAATTTTGTCTCTGGATTCCAGCTTTCACTAACGCACGTGTACTATCAAAGAAAGGTAAAAAATTAATTTTGTATTCATCTTTTTAATCGATACTTTGCATTCAGAAAGGCATGGCTAATAGATTTATAGGATTTTGTGGTGTGGGGATAAAAACTTTATAGGAAACTTTACTGAAATAATTGAACAAATGTATAAGGCATGAGGTTTTCAATTCTTGAGAAACAAATTAGGCATGCAATTGGAAACAACTCTGTCAATAAGTCCTTTTGTTTTCTCATTTCTAAAATATAATGATTCATATTTTCAGTTTAATGAAGAAGATGGCAAAGTGTGCCAAGGAAGCCATGAGGATGGAAGCAAGCAAATCAGAAATTTATGGAACAAAGCATGATGTTTATGTTGACATGATTGCCAGTGTATTTATTTAAATAACTTATATGACTTCTTATAATGATTGGCATTGTGATTGACTACTAACTTTTGATGTCAAAGTTTGACACTTTGTTTATGTAACATTACACTTTGTATTTTATTTTGTTTTGTTTAATAGTTAATATATGTCTAAAAAGAAATGATAAAGTATGTAGAGGTGGAAACTGCACAACAGGGAGGATGCTTCAAGACATAAAAGAAACTACCTATATGTGGTTAAGGAGCAGACCAAAAATTGAGAATATAACTTTATTGAGCATATGAGGAGTCTGCAGAACATCTTTTAGTATCGTGTGGGATGACGCAAACTATCTGGGACTTTATTAATACATGGTACATGCTTTATGGCTTCTTTTTCTTTGAATTCGAGGACCGGTTGAAGTTTTATAAGCAAGCGAGAGGCTCTGTAAAGTGGAGAAAGGTTGTCTACTCCATTATTCTAACGGTCGTGTGGTGCATTTGGCGAAGTCAAAACAATATTATCTTCAACCGTAAACAACCTAAGGTGGAGAGTTTAAAGTAGGAAATTAGAGTTTTGGCGTACCTATGGGTTAAACATCAGTCAAAATCCGTTGGTTTATCATGGGAAAACTAGCGAAATTTTGTGTTAATTTTTTTGGGTCTATGATGTAGTTTGTTGTCTGGTTGTTTTTGGATGTGGATTACCACAATGCTAATATGTTTTTTTTAATAAAATTTGATTTGTTGGCTGTTTAAAAAAGGAAATATATCTCAATTATCTTCTTTTAATGTGTTAAAAAGTTTTGTTGTGGAAAGTTCGATGTGGAAAGTTTTTGTTATGTTTTTACTTAGGTCATGTGTGGCTTCATGTACAATTGTGTTAAATACTCGGTTTAGGTAGCATTGGGCCAGATTTGGTAATCGGGGTTCGGTTAAAAAAGGTAAAAACATAAGTGCCTTTATTTCTTTGGGATTATGGTAAAAAAAGTGGTTTGGCTCAACTCATTTCTTCATAAGTGCTTTGGCTTAACCAGTACCGTATCGCATAGCATAGGGGTGCACATGTAAAGAAAAGGAAGGAGGCGCCCCATGGAAAAAAATGTTATTTACGGCAAATAACGTTTGAAAACATGTCTTTTAATTTCAATATTGGTACCGCATAGTATTGACACCAAATTTTAACTTATTTATTTAAACACTTAATAATGTTTGAAAACATGTCTTTTAATTTATTTAATGACATAATCAGATTATAAATTGATTTTTTCTGCCCGGGAAGTTCCCGGGTTATAAAGATTCACAACTACATGATATTTTTTATTAATTAATATATATAGATGTATATTTATTTTTTAGATATAAAGATTCACAACCCGGGAGTATTCCCGGGTTATAACCTAGTCTACATATAATCTAATGGTTGAGATTATAATGATAAAATTATAAATAGTGTTTACCATTAAAATAATTAATTTTCTATATTAAGGGTATAAAGGTAATTTTAATATTTTTAAATTTTGAAACCTAAATGCAACGCACATGCAAATTCTCCCCTTCTTTTTTAAATGTCAATAACTTTTTATACATAACGTTTTTTAAAAAAAATACATCATAATAACGAGTGTTTTTTAATCTTTAATATGAATACCATATTATTATATTTATATAGAGAAAAAAATTACGTTTCGATCGGATGTTTTAGTCCATGGTGTTTTGTCTGGTGTTTTAATTGTATTGTGATTTAAGACGTTGTGTTTTACAGTAAAACACCATGAACGTATATAAGACACCATAACATTGCAAATAATGAATTATGATTCAAGTCATAATCAGGGGCGGACCCACATTGAACGGGTCGGGGTCCACGGACCCCAATGTTTTTAAAAAATTAGTAGATCCGATATATTAAATTTTATAAGGACCCCATAAATAAAATTAGGTGGACACCATAAAAAGTAAAAGAAAGCTGGTGTAGTGGTAAACTTTTCTTTTTAATAACAAGAGGTCATGGGTTCAATCCTTGTTTAGCTTATTTTTTTTGTTTTTTTTAAATCTAGTTCAAACCTCGCTCTGACCCGACCCGAACGAGGACCGACCCGAAAATTTTACGTTTTGTTATGAAAATGTTGAACACCGAAAAAATGGACCCCATTGGAAAAAAAAAATCCTGAGTCCGCCACTAGTCATAATGTATAAAAATTTTCTTAAAAGACCCCACCCTATGTATACGTATAGGCCCATACGTCGTATATAAAGGGGCAAAAAGATCCGTTTACCTCTGGTTTGGGCTGGGTATAGCCCCTAAACTAGTGGTAATATGATATTTTTTTTACCAAACTTGCCCCATGTATACGCCTCATACAAGCCTATACGCGACGTATCGTATCGTATTGTATCCTATCGTATCGTATAGTGTAGTATAAGTCTTGTATAAGTCCCATATAGGCCTATACGAGACCTAAACTACACTTATAGTCCTATAAGAGACCTATACTACACATATAGGCCTATACGTGTGTTGTATTGTATCGTATCGTATCGATAGTGTAGTATTAATCTCGTATAGGTCTCTTATAGGTCTTGTATAGTCCTACACGCCTATACGGGACCTAAACTACACTTATAGTACTATAAAGGGACCTATACTACACCTATAGACCTATAAAGGTGTTGTATCGTATCGTATCGTATCGTATAGTATATAGTATAAGTCTCGTATAGGTCTCCTATAGGTCTTGTATATGCCTATAGGCCTATACGGAACCTAAACCACAACTATAGTCCTATACGGGACCTATACTATACATATAGGCCTATATCGGTGTTGTATCGTATCGTATTGTATAGTATAAGTCTCGTATAAGTCCCCTAAGTCTTGTGTATTCCTACTATACTATATTATACTACAAATATACGACACTTAAGTTATACTACGTTATACGATACGATACGATACTACATCTATACGTGGCCTATACGGGACCAAAACTACATCTATAAAACTTTGCTAAAACGATTAATATTGTATAAAATGTTTGTCATTTTTTTTTAAATAAACTTTTATATATATATAGGCTTATACGCAACGTATAGAAGCAGCCAGACCAGAATTGACACCAGTTAGACACTAATTTTTATGCAACCCTATACACCATGTATAAACCTATACGTGACGTCCATAAATCCTAAAGTGTGTAAATGCAAAATAGACACGTTGGATGTGCAGCCTTAATTTATTATATTAACATTTTTACAATGATCTTTTAGAAAATATTAAGTGTCATAACTTGTTGCTAGCCTCGAACCTTCCAGATCAGTCTTCTCTTCTTGTAATTATGCAATATCTCGAAACTCACCGACCCTTCTATCCCGTAGAATGCTCCAGAAACCCCCCTTCCAACCTCAACTCCCACATATTATATAAACCCAACAACACCCTCATCAAATTCAACACACATAATTAAATTCACACAGTTACACCATCACCAACACACATACACATTCTCTTATACATCTATAAACCAACCACCAAAAATGGCAATCTCAAAGACAAAAACACTCACATTCTTGTTCATGTTCTTAACAACAACAACACTAGCATTCATGATCACAAAAACCAACGCTTTAATCCCATACAGAACACCTCTATGGGAACTCATGCATCCATCAGAAGACCCATTCAAGATTTTAGAACAAACCCCACTCAATCTCCCCAAAAATCTAGAAACAATCAACCTGGCACGTGCCGACTGGAAGGAGACCACAACCCATCACGTGATCACCCTGGATGTGCCCGGGATGAAGCAAGGGGACATAAAGATCGAGGTGGAGGAGAACCGGGTGTTGAGAGTGAGCGGAGAGCGAAAACCGGAGGCCGAAAACGACGGGGATAAGTGGCACAGGGCGGAGAGGACGAGTGGAAAGTTTTGGAGGCAGTTTAGGTTGCCGGTGAATGCTGATGTGGATAAGATAAATGCGGTTCTTGAAGATGGTGTGTTGAGGATTAAGGTGGCGAAAGTGGCTCAGGAGAAGAAGCAGGCTAAGGTTGTTGATATTGTTGGGGGAGATGGGTCTGGTGAAGATGTTAACAACTAAGGTTGATGGTTGAGTTGTTTTAAGGATAATTGAGAGATGATATTGGTTGATAATATAATAATAGTAATGATGAAATAAGCATGATGTATATATATTATGAGTGTGTAAAATTTATGTTTTGGAATGATAAAGGGTGTATTATAATGGAGAAGTGTAATTTGCTTTAGTTTTTTTATGCAATGTAATTTAAGGATGGTTAAAACTTTTGAGGAAATGAAAAGATGTTCAATGAGTTTAGTCACTTTTAATGACCTGTTTAAACTTTATATTGTTTGATTTGAATTAACCTCTTAATGACCAACTTGTTTATATTTGTTGATTTGAAAAAAAGATGTACTAGCCTTATGCTAATACGAGACCTTTGCACCTTTACCCTTGTTGTCTAAAAAAAAACCCTAGTCGACACATCTGAAATATGACCACATTTGAGGCTTCAGTCTTCATCTTCATCTAATCGGGTAGTCATTTTCGTCTTTAGTTTTCATCAAAATCAACCTTGAGGCTTAAGGTTCATGAGCGATTCACAAAATATCTTAGGCAAGAAGAAATAAATTGTTAAAAGAACGGTATGTATATGCTTTATGGATACGGGTTTATGATATTAGTTTGTAACTTTGATTGGATACTTGTTCATAATAATTTCAACTAGCAACAAGATCAAAATGTCATGACGGGTAATTAATAATATGTGATGTTTGTTGCGTCCCTTTACATGTCGTTTCGTGTAATCTGTTTTCAAACAAGTTCGTGTTCATGTCTGGAAAATATGACACGATTAGTTATCGTGTTGTGTTTGTGTCTAGCATCTCAAGTAATTGTGTCCTAGCGTGTTGTGTGTAACATGCTATGCCATCCCTAGCTAACGCAACTCAAAGTAAATTAGGTGGTGCTGATATTTGATCACTATACGTCGAAGATAGATTTCTACCTCCTTATTACTAAGGCAATATCTTTTAAACAATATTCAAATTTGAATTTAGCACAATTTTGGTATCGGGTATTTTGTGGTACGAGACTTTTAGTTGTATTGTATCATATCGGTACTGACCGAACATATACGATCCGGTATTTCGGTTTTGGTTTTAGTTAAATTTTTGGTATTGGTACTATGCAATATGTTACCAATTTGTATAGTTCCAGTCCCGATCTCTTCCATATAAGATTTTGTAACTATTAATTATTATATGCAATTTAAAAGTGATGTATTGATTGTTTTTTTAGACTAAATTTCAAGGATTGTCCTTTATCTTTATACCCATTTTCAAGCGGTGTCCTTTATATTCAAAATTGACCAGTTTTGTCCTTTATGTTTTCATATCATACACGTTTTGTCCTTTAGGCCTAACCCAGTTAGTTTTTTCAGTTAAATTTGGTCATGTGCTTTGCACATGAGGGCATTTTTGTCAATTCAAAGGTTGCAGAAGCTTTGAGCTGTAAATCTGCCGCTGAACTTACCTTTGAATTGACAAAAATGCCCTCATATGCAAAGCATATGACCAAATTTAACTGAAAAAACTAACTGGGTTAGGCCTAAAGGACAAAACCTGTATGATATGAAAACATAAAGGACAAAACTCGTCAACTTTGAAAATAAAGGACAACGCCTGAAAATGGGTATAAAGATAAAGGACAATCCTTGAAATTCACTCTTTTTTTATGTTTGTACCAGTTAATGTGTTGTTAAACCTTTTATGTCGTTAGAATTTAACTTGATTTTTGGATTCAACACTTTAGTGCTATAAATGAATCAACCTTATCATTTTCTTAATAAATAATCAAATCTTAAATATTAAATTTGATTTTATAAAGTTAGGTGAATTAGAAGTTAAAATCTTAAACCTCAAACTAATAAAGTTAGGTAAATTAGAAGTTAAAATCTTAAACCTCAAACTACTAAATGAAAACTACAAAATAATCTAAATCTAAATCTTATAAACAGATGCAAGAATTATGTTTATGTACTTTTATTCCAACACCAAAGCTTTGATTTTTAAGACTTTGAAACGCCGACTCTTACTAAGACCATGTCTAGTGGAAGACACAAATAATGCCTCCATTTTTTAGCGTTTTGGATCATGTGACAGTCCAGTCAGCAATGGAGCATTATGGGACGTTTTTTTTCTAAAACGGGTGTAGTGGTGATGTGAGCATTGTAGGGTATTATGTTAAAAGGGGTGTACTTAAATTAAAGAGTAAACTGTAATTTTACCCCCTGAGGTTTGGGGTCATTGGCATGTCTACCCCCCCCCCCCCTAAGGAAATAATTGCAATTTTACCCCCCACTGTTTGCTCTTATGTCGCAACCTTACCCCCCGGCGTCAAAGTGGCTTAACAGTCAACATTATAAGCTGATGGTCAAAGGGTAAAATTGTCATTTTGCTACTAATGTCAAGCTTCTTCTCTACAACACCCCCTATAAGTAACATAACAAAGCAGAATTACCCCCCACCTTCCCACCATCGTCCTTCAACCTGCGATCAGTCTTCTTCTCCGGCGACAGGCTTCTCCGGCGGCGATCAGTGATTCTCCGGCGACAACAACTCCTCCGATCAATCTTCTCCTCCGGCGACAACAGCTATCTTCAGATCAGTCTAAATGTCGGTCTTTTGTTGGCTAATCCGCTATCTCATCCGCCACACCAAAGGTATAATCGGCCAATGTTAGTTAATCAGGGTCAGATTTAGTCATTATCATGTTATAAACAGGGTTTAGGGTCTGATTATGTTAGTTAATCAGGGTCAGATTTAGTCATTATCATGTTATAAACAGGGTTTAGGGTCTGATTTGGTTCACTGTTGGTTTTTTTACAGTTGACCTGACGATGAGCTTATCAAGCTCATCATTGGTGGTCCACCTGGTGGTCTCTGTGTTTGGGAAGCCTGTCCTCAACTTCCATCTACCACCGGAGAGTTGAGCGGATGTTTACTCTAGTAGTTATTTAGCTTTTGTGTAATATGTAGGTTAACTTAACTTAATCGAAGCTTTTGTGTAATATGTAGGTTAACTTAACTTAACTTATTTAGCTTTTGTCTAAAATGATGATGATTGTCTAAAATGATGATGATGATTTTGGGTATGTTGTTAGCTTGATTACCTTTATGCAGTGTTGTTGGAATCCTTTATGCATTTTGTGTAAAATGTTGATTTTGGGTATGTTGTTAGCTTGGTTACCTAGTACTTAGTTAATCTAGGTTAATGTTGGTAGCTTGATCAGCAGATTGATCAACATGGGCAGCACACTCATTGTTTCTTGACATTATGTTTGATCAGCAGATTGATCAAAATGGGCACCACACTCATTGTTTCTTGACATTATGTTTGATTAAAATACCCTAATGTAAATAACACACACTGGTTGATCACAGTTGTTGTATGTGCCTTTCATGTGCATTTGCAGGTTGTAGGCTAGTAACCTGATGCTAAAATGACAGTTTGCATAAGTCCTGAAGATGACAGTTTGCATTACAGTTGGGGCATAAGTCCTGAAGATGACAGTTTGGGCATAAGTGTGCTTAATCAGAACTTAATCAGATTCTAGAACACATTGTCTGAATGTGTTACAATGTCTGAATGTGTTACAATGTCTGAATGTGAGTTACAATGTCTGAATGTGAGTTACAATGTCTGAATGTGTTACAATGTCTGAATGTGAGTGTGCTTAATCAGATTTCTAGAACACATTGTTAGTGCAGCAGTTGGTTGATACATTGTTAGTGCAGCAGTGGTTTCATAAATGGTCAGAGCAGCAGTGGTTTGATACATGATCAGATACATTGAATGAAATTGTTAGTGCAGCAGGTATGCTTTATTTTTTGAGTATAGAACACATTGCAGCAGGTATGCTTTATTTTTGAACAGGTATGCTTGTTAGGTTTCAGATTTTTGAACAGGTATGCTTGTTAGGTTTTAGATTGCGTGTTCAAAAATCAGAATTAGGTTTCAGATCATAGAACAGGTTCAGATTTTTTATTATAGAATCATAGAACAGGTTTTTGATTTTGGTGGGAAGGGTTTTGGAAGTTGCAGGGGGTAATGTTGTCTTAACACAAAGTACAGGGGGTAATAACAAAGGACAAATTAGTAATTTACCAGTGGGGGATAATTGTGCGACTTAACAGGAATGTTGGGGGGTAAAATGGAAGGGTAATATAATCATTTCAACTTAGAGTTAACAAATCTGTTAGCCACTTTGACGCCGGGGGGTAAGGTTGCGACATAAGAGCAAACAGTGGGGGATAAAATTGCAATTATTTCCTGGGGGGTAGACATGCCAATGACCTCAAACCTCAGGGGGTAAAATTGCAGTTTACTCTAAATTAAATAAAAAAACCATCAAAAAATGTTATTTGACAAACAAAAAGATCATGGATGATTGGCCAAAACCATCGAAGCAAGGCGTGGAAAAAAGCACGCCAAAAGCATTTTTTTTTTTTTTTGAAAAAAAGACCCCAAGAGCGGAAGATGAGCGTTGTGGGGCGTTTTTTAGGGGGAGAACGCCCAAAAACCCCCTACTACGTGTGGTCTAATCGAGATTTGGGGGGAGTACATTAATTTTTGTTTTGGAAAAAGGTGTTTCATGGAATTACAACTAGCAAAGTAAATAAAGTAAATTGAAATCACAAGCAATTAGAATATTTTAAGCATTTTGGTGATAAATGGAATGAACAACCAATTAGAATATTTTAAGCATTTTGGTGATAGATGGAATGAAATCTTAACATGAGCAATTTTAATTTGTAAATTATCAACACAATAGAGATGTGAAATGACATAATTACCTTGTTTTTAGAACTTATATCAAATTAATCAAAATTTTATATAAAATATTGAACATAAACCTTTTGTGATATTAATAGACTGAACCAAATAATAATTATATAAATAAGACATCCCTCCTCGTGGCCCGGTGGGTATCCCCATGTGGTTAAGTTGGGCCGGCTCCTCCTTGGAGGTCACCGGTTCGACTCCCACCTGTGGCATTAGGGGGGACGTCCCAATGATGGCTCGTTTCCTACCGAGACATGGTTCGGGCTGGAGGGCAACCCGGTTTTACCCAGCTGTTACCCCAGCGAGTCTCTCGTGTGGGGGCAGTATGGTTTCCGGGCGGAGGTCAGCTTGCGTGGGGGCCGGGGCCCGATCGAACATCGCGTTCCCAGGGGCAGGGCTGATGGGAGATTGTCTTTGACAAGCTCTCGGTGACCTATGGTCAGTATATAGAAAGTCACCTTCCAAAAAAATATAAATAAGACGTTTGTTTATTCATTGAACGTGATAAACAAGACAAGTATATAACAACTTGGTTCTTTTTCTCTTTATTTAATAACTGTTCTATATTGAAAAAAAAAAACATAATTAATACATACACATAGAAAAGCATTCAAAACTACGTCACAAAATTATGTACTTTTTAGTCATTCATTTATTTCTAATAAAAAGGCTATCGGTGATAAATAAATATATATATATAGAACTAACACCAATAGAGAAAATACTAAAATATAATCATATTATAAAATCATGTCTAAAACAAGAATGAAGATTGAGCTGTAACCAAACTTCAAATAAATCATACGGACACCGACAAGAAAATGGATTATTCTCGAACTCACCTATACAAATTAGGGTTCTTCCATTCCTTCCAAAAACGTTATGAATCTTCAAACTTTTACCAAAAAACAACCCTCCAGCTGCTAGATCTAACCCTTATCATACCTTTGGAGTACCTTCAGAAACTTTGTATGAATCAGCACTTATAGACCCCAACCACAATCCAGGAAACAACGTCTGCAATAAAAATTTTGAATTTTAGAAAACTTGAATCTATCTAAAAAACAACACAATAATTTTGCTATCAAAAAAGGGTTAGCAGCCTATTTTTTTAGGCGTTTACATTCTATCTCGATATATTAGATTTTAATGTATTATACTACATTAATAATTATGTAGCATGCGCGTAAAAAGCTGCGCCGCTAACCTTTTAAAAAACTGAATTCATAGATCTCGGTAGGAGACGCAAAACTTGTTGACAGCAAAACTAACTCTTTTAAAAACTGAATTCATTGATCTTTAGAGGAGACGAAAAACTTGTTGACAGCAAAACTAAGTCTTTTAAAAACATCCAATAAGGAGACGAAAAACTAGTTGACAACAAAACTAAGTATTTTAAAAACTGAATTCATTGATTTCCAGAAAAACTGAATTCACTGATTTAGGTAGGAGACGAAAAACTTGTTGACAGCAAAACTAAGTCTTTTAAACACTGAATTCATAGATCTCGAGACGAAAAACTTACATCGAGTTGTTTCTGGACGGTTCTCGGTCTCTTTTTCGGCCGGCGAGAAGGTTTCAATCCGGTTAATGAAAATATATCCTCTTCGATCTCATCACGCGAGAGTGAAATCGAGAATTTTATCTTCTTCGACGTTGATAAAATGTTATGATCAATATACTTCGAATCTAAAGCTTCTTTAAAAGAACTACTCCCATGAAAATATCTATTCTCCGGCAATGGTGATGAACCGATCTTCGGTAAGCCGGTAAACTGCTTGTGGTTCATCGGCGGTCTTCTAGGCCTCAGATTCCATATCTTCGGTGCTGATTCTTCTTCTTCCGCTGCTGACGACGGCATCACGGCGGTTTCAGCTTCCGTTTCCGTAAACATTCCCGTTCCGGTTTCCGCTTCTACTGGTGTTGACGAACGGTTTGCCGTTATCACGGCGTCGTCATGCTTCACGTTGGCGTTATTCTTCCGGAGACGAATACAGATCTTATTACTCGATCGTTTTCCCTTACTAACATCGAAAGGTTTTGTAACTTTTGTTAACTTTGACGATTTTGTTGATTTTTCATAAACTGATTTTCCGCTAGGTTTTCCGATCGGAACGACGCCGTTTTGTTCAGATTCCGACTCGGAATCTCGCATCGGCGATTGCTTGTGCAGAGGTGACGGCCGCCGTGAAACGTACGGTGACGATTGCTGCAGATGAGGTGGATGAGGATGAATATGATGATGAGATGTAGGAGTCGACGGAGATCGGTGAGGCGGCGATGACGATGACGTGTCTCCGGCGACTCTACCACGGCCGCTGCGGTGGTTCTTCCATTTTAGATGTGGTAATGAAAAGTTATGAAGCGGTTGCGATTTCGCCGGTACAGGTGACGCCATTTTTTTCAGTTTTCTTCACTGTTTTTCTACCTAAACCCTAACAATCAACAATATTATTGATTCATTTCAATCAAAGAACAAAATCACAAAAATCAAATACAAATCATCTAGAAAAGCTTTGTCTACGAATATAAATCATATAAAAATCATATGAATGATGTAGATGAAAGCAGCTGATAATCAACGCTATGATAAACAGATTGAATCAACTCAGAGTGAAAGCATAAAACTTGACGAATTCAAATAATCAAACGGATTGAGATTGAATCAAAATAAGTGTGTATTGGAAGATTTGATTGATGAGAAACTGGAAGTGGTATGAGAAACAAGGTTTTTGGAGATGCAGATGGAGAGAAAGTGTGAGGAACGGTTAAGTGAAGAAGAACATATAAACAGAGATGATGGGTTGGGATTTGATGGTGTTATGCAGGGCACATAATATTTTTGTATGACTGTTTTGCCCTTACTGAGTTTAGTAATTACTTGGTGAGTTGGTGGTACCTAGGGTTTGGTTGTGGGGTTGAAGTTTAAAAGGGAGACCGGTTCTTGTTGGTCAATAAAATGATAAGAAAATACGGATGAGTCATTTCTGTTTTTTAGATTGATTATAACTATTATTTTGAAAGCATATATAAAATTATATAAAAAATTTATGTATGAAGATGGGAAGTTTAAAACAATCTCTATGTTATGACTATAGATATAGGGTGTCGTGTATAGATTTATAGAATGGTGTATAAATATGTCTTTAAAATTAGAGTTTGTACATAGTTGGTGATAATTCTATAAAGCTTCCGCATAATTTCCTTTGGATTGAGCTGACATCCGTTACGGCCAGTGATCTATCAATTTGATTACTTTACAACTGTTCAATGTTATATGAAAATGGATCTATTTCGGGCCTCAGTTTATGCATCATGATCCACCTAATATGGGTATTGGTGATGCACCGTCTTAATGATTATAGACCTATGATTTATTTTCTAGGTTTACATACATATATATGTGTATGTGTGACCCAAGCTGATCACCTAGAATATAACTTGTAAGTCTTCTTGTAAGCGTTCTCAAATACTAGAAGACGTTTTACACAATCTTGCTTCAGTCTATCGCCATAAGGATCAAGAATAACTAAGCTTAGTAGAGATTGGATGTAACAAGATTTACTTGAAAAATAAGCCTTAACATTAAACACGTATTATCAAGCGTCCATCATCCAAACTAAATGGATTTACTATTTTGTATTTTACTTTGAAATATATAACATAAACATATTTTATGAAATGACGAAATTGTATTGTTTAGTTCACAATAGCATAATCTTCATCATACTTATCCTCGTATAGCTTCTTTCCCACATACCTTCCCTCTTCCCCTAATTCTTCTCTTAACCATGCAAACACAACCAAGAGATTGTGTGGCCACTAACATTAGCTTCTCTCGTCAGCACCCGCTCTCCTCCACTACGGTCACCACGTTTGTGTTTCGCGGGGTCGATTAACGGTTTAAGCATTGTAGATTCTATTAATCATCTTATTAGGAGTTATTGTTTGAGTTAAACGCATCTAACTACTATAATAAAAGAAACCAACTTTTGGACACGTGTCATTTATTGAAGGTATCCTCAAATTTATATTTATCTAAATAAATAAATAATAAATTAATATTAAATCTTATCATACTTTAATAAAATATTATCCTCAAATCTAAATTGTTAATTTAATATATTTTTAAAACAAATACCTCTCTTACCTACTTATCTTATATTAAATACATAAATAATAAATTAATATTAAATGTTATTCTAATTTATTAAAAATATAACCTTTTTTTTATTATTTGGTATACAAAATTATGTTTATTCAACTCGAGTAAAACGCGAGGTTTTTAAGATTATAATTTTTTTTATTATTTGGTAGATTTTTCAACCCAACTATACACGGGTTTTTTAAAGATACGACGTTTTTAGTATTTAATATATAAAATTACATTTATTTAGGATATATTTTTTTTATTATTTGGTAGATTTTTCAACCCGACTATACACGGGTTTTTTAAAGATACGACGTTTTTAGTATTTAATATATAAAATTACATTTATTTAATCTGTGTAATACACATGGTTTTTAAAGATATAACTTTTTTTAGATCTATTCAACACGTGTAATATACGGGGTTTTTAAGAATGCATTTTTTTATTATTTGGTAGATTTATTCAACCCGATTATACACGGGTTTTTTTTAAATACGACGTTTTTAGTATTTAGTATACAAATTTACATTTATTTAATCTGTGTAATACACGTGGTTTTTAAATATATAATTTTTTTATTATTTGATATATAAAATTCCATTTATTTAACTTGTACAATATACAAGGTTCATAAAGATATAAGTTTTTATTATTTAATATATAAAATTATATTTATTCAACCCGTTTAATACACGGGGTTCTAACCTAGTTAAATAATAAATGTATTTAAAAAGCATGTGTCGTGATATTGTATTCGATTAAAATCACTATCTTCTAAGAATCCAAGTCCGCAAAGCAAACGGCAAGCGTCCAATCCATTATTCTTTCACACGTTGTAAGAGGTCTGTTGCTGTTAAGCCATGCCCGGCCCATAAATCAAATTTGTTTACTTGGTCCAAAATTCCTTTTTAAATCTTAAAGATACATGAGTTTTGATTATAATTTATTTTAACTTCACTAAATTAAATTAATAAACATTTATAATTATAATTTTCCTTTGAATTGATTAGCTATTAGAAAATATTTTATAAGCTGTGAGATTTAAAGGGTTGAAGTTATTAAAAATTGGTTAAATAAGTTTAAAACAGTTGATGGATGAGTTTTAGTTTATTTTATGAAAGTTTGAATAAAAATATGATTATTAATTTTAAGGGATTTTATTCATAGTAGGATTAGAATTGGGTTACTTATTCAAGTTTTTGTTTGTATAAATAGAGGGTTTAAGATCATGAGTTAGGATATAATAGGAAGTTTATTTGGCTAAGAAGGCTAGGAAGTAATTTTGACCATCCATTTAGTTAATCAAGGGCTAAGATTAAATGAAGGAAATTGAAGGGAAAAAAAGAGGCGCGTGTGTTTGTTTAGGGGCATTCTAGTCAATCCAAGGCAATAGTTTTTCTCTCCTCCAATTTCCACCCATTTTTTAAACGTTAATAACTCTTTCATACGACATTATTTTTTTTATAAAAATTGCACAAAAAAAACGAGCGTTTTTTTATCTTTAAAACGAGTATACTATTGCTATATTTTCGAAATCTTTAAAACGAGTATACTATTGCTATATTTTCGAAAAAAAATTTAAAACCAAGTTGCCTAAAACGCAATGGAAAAAACCTAGTTACGTAAAACGCAATGAAAAAAAAAACCTAAAAATGACATTTTTCTAAAACACAATGCACCAAAAACACAAAGAAATGTCTTATTTGTAAAACGCAATGGTCAGAAAACACAAAGAAAGATCTTATTTGTAAAACGCAATAGCCTAAAAACACAAAAGAAAGTGTACTTATTAAAACGCAATGGACTGAAAACACATAAAAATGTGTTTTACCTAAAACGCAATGCACAAAAAACACAAAGAAATGTCTTATTTCTAAAACGAAATGGCCAGAAAACACTTAAAATGTCTGTTTTCTAAAACGCAATGGACTGAAAAAGCATAAAAATGTGTTTTACCTAAAACGCAATAGCCAAAAAACACATAAAAATGTCTTATTTCTAAAACGCAACGGCCTAAAAACACGAAAGAAAGTGTATTTTCTAAAACGCAATGGACTGAAAACAAATAAAAATGTGTTTACCTAAAACGCAATAAACTAAAAACACTTCAAAAATGTGTTTTTTTCTAAAACGCAATGGCCAGAAAACACATAATGCTCTCTTATTTCTAAAACGCAATGTACACAAACTGACCTGTCTTTGAATTTGTCTGAACCAGAGAGCAGCTCAACCCCAGCCAGAGGCTCTGCCCCTTGGACCCCGCCAGGGGCTGCCGCCCCTGGGACCCTTCTACCAGGGGCGCTGCCCCCGGACCACGGCCAAGATCGTAAAACGCAATGACTAAATCAAAAACCCAGATAATAAAAATGAAATTAAAGAATTTCTTACATGGATTGAAGTCGGTTTCTTCAACGATTGACGAAATTTGAATGATTGAAACACTTATCAGAGATCGAATCGAACGGATCGAGTGATTATCTTCAAAATCACCGGAAAAAAACGAGATTTTGTATGAAATTAAACTAGGTTTTCTTAAAAAAAAAAAAACTGAAGAACACGTTGATCAGGTGTTTAAATCATTGATTGGTGACGAAAATCGCACTATAAGATAGTGATTATTGAGATAGAAAGTGAAGAAATGGTTGAATAATGTGGGTTTTGATGTTACTGGGTAGAAGAAGAAAATGATAAGATTGACTAAAATACCTTTACTCTTTATTTTAAATTTTGTCGCATGTCATAATCCTATTGCTTCCTATACTTCCTAGCTAAAATAAACTTCTTATTTGATCCTAACCCATCATTATAATTTGTGGTTTTAGTTCTTAATAATATTGAAATAAGTCGTGTGAGCTTCCATGAAATATCCGTATGTTTATTGGCTATATTAGCTATTTCTTTGTATCAACTTTTGACATCCTTAAGTTCTTGAACCGCTTGGATTCCACGTTTTAGTTTAAATTGATGTATTATTGGTGTTATGATATTAGACTTCTAGAATGCAATAGGCTTTCTTGAACTTATACTCATTGTGACATACTCACGTAGATATAAATACTTTAGGTTTACGCAATGTTACCTCTGACAACGATAGGTAGCTTAATATTTCATTTGATGTTGAAACCTCAATATAGTACTTAGGGCATGTTTGGCTAAACTTGTTGAAACAACTTATTGACTTATTGGCTTTTTGAAAAGTCATAAGCATCAAAATGATGTTTGGCAACCATGTTGTATGTGAGGGGAAAAGTGACTTTTCCAAAAAGTCACTCCATACTGGCTTTTCCAATAAGTCAATAAGTTGTTTTCAAAAAGCTTAGCCAAACATGCCCTTAGTAGTTAACAAAGGAATGCGTGTGGGTCGATAATATACTAGTATTGTTAATGCTAATCTATACTATTATAAAAAGGAGAAGTGATGGACAGGGATGTAATTTTACATGCGTACAAACTTTACAACAATATGTACAAGAAAATAAAGCTTTTTTAGAGGGGTTGAATTTGTATTTTCATCAAACTTTTAAGACACCGTAAGGGCATTCTTGGTATTTGAACCCTGGTGACTTTCCAACTTGCAGATTAACCGATCGTTTCTCTTCAAGAGCTCAGGAAATGTTTTCAATCTGATCGCTCGCTTCATCTTTCCTTCTCCCTCTTTAAGCAAAATCCCATCTCTGTATCTTCTTAACAGATCTGATTCATTTCATTGTTGATATGCAATCGGAACACTGGTAACCCTAATTTCAATGGGTTCTTGGCGATGACAGTGGTTGTGGTGATCTCTGCATCCCCTCACATGTAACCTATCATGAACACAAACTCTTAGCATCATGTAAATTTCAGTATTTTGAGTAGATAAGCCATTAACTTATTTTCGTTCAAACACATCGATCATCATTGCTTGAGGGATAAGGGTTTTTCTTGGATTATTAAATTATGTTGATGATCCTCTTTTTTGTTAGGGTTTTTTTCGTTCAATTTGGTAACTTAATTCAACCTCTGGAGTCCATTGATGATAAAAAGGTACAATTTTTCTGATACTTTATGTTTGTTTTTTAAATTTGCGAAGTGGGTTTTGTAGGAAAATCATCATGTTGTTTGTTGGGTTTTTTTTTAGGGTTGATAGAAGTTGTTTGAAATAGAATTAGAAATAAATAAGTGAAATGAAACCCAAGGTGTTTCATGCATCAAAACGATTCCATTTTCGTGTTCATTTCGCTCTGTTTGTTCACATACTTTTAATTCGATTTGTTATTTTCCTATTTGATTATTCAAATTCTTCGATAATCAGGTTTTTGTGCATCAAAACGGTGTCGTTTTCATGTTCAATTCACTGAAATTGTTAAACATCATGTACGATTTGGAATCTGATATTTGAGCTGGATGATAGTTGCAATCTGATATTATATGATGTTTGTTTGTTGCGTGTTTTTTAGGTTTTTGTTGAAAATGTTATGAAGGTTGAACTTATAGATCTATAAATCTGGATTTACGAAGGGACCAAGGAAATGTCGTCGAATAAAGGCGAGCATCAGACGGTCCCGTTATCGGTGTTGTTGAAGCGTGAATTGGCCAATGAGAAGGTAGACCGGCCGGAGATTGTTAGCGGTCAGGCGAATCAGTCGAAGAAAGGGGAATATTTCACGTTGATTAAGAGCGAATGCCAACGCGTATTGGGAGATGGTGTTACTACGTATTCTGTGTTTGGGGTATCATTTTTGGTGTTTTTTACAATTTGAATTTGGAATATGTTATTAAAGAGTTTCATTTTGCAGGTACTTGATGGCCATAATGGGGCTGCAGCAGCTATATATATACCAAAGAGAATCTTTTGAATAATGTTTTGAGTGCTATTCCTCCGCACCTGAACCGCGAAGAATGGATTGCGGCTTTGCCTAGGGCTTTGGTGGCCGGATTTGTGAAAATGGATAAGGATTTTCAAGAGAAAGGTACTGGATTCTGTACCATAGATATTTAACAAGCCTACACTTAAATCAATATTTTTGCAGCCCCAACAGGAGCTAACCATACAACTGGTTTGGAGGATAATAAGAAGAAAGAGACTGCAATGCATCTGAATAATACAAAAAGTACTTCTTTGGATGAACATGTCAAAACATTACATAATGGGAGTACATATTCATTGGCAAATGGGAGCAATGATGCTGAAAATAAAACTAATCTGCACATCGAGTTGCCAAAGGACAACGATAATGCAGAAAATAAAACTATGCCACATATTGAGTTGCCAAAGGACAGTCAAAATACCTCATCAAATACAACACCAGACATTGCGCAAGGTACTAATAATGAAACAAAGACTGGAAGACGGCTTCTTGAAGAAAAAGCACAGGAGAATGTTGCTACTGTGGAAAATGACGAAGGCCTTGAAGCTGATGCTGACTCATCCTTTGAGTTACTCCATGATAGTGATGAGCTGGCGTATAAGTATAACTACGACTATGATGATTATGTTGATGAAACAATGTGGGGAGATGAGGAGTGGAATGAAGCACAACATGAAGCATCTCAAAGTTATGTGCATGTTGATTCACACATTTTGTGTACTCCTGTAAGTCTCACATGTCATGCGTTAGATCATCTTACGCTATGTGATATTGGAATGAACTATGAAATAAAAATATGAGTTTCTTCTTCTTATTTTCAGGTGATAGCGGATATCGATCAGGATGAGGTTTCTGAGATGATTGTTGCGGTCTCGTATTTCTTTGACCAGGAGTGCGTGTCCTCTTATTATATCCATGTTTTGACTTTTGATAGTGGTTGCTCTTTTGACCATGATATCCTTTTACAGGTACTATGATAACCCAGAGCGCGTAAAGGAACTTGGTGATATCGAAATTGGAAAATATGTTGGCAGTGGAATTGTTGTCTTTAATCTTGAGACCAAACAAGTTAAGTGGACTGCTGAGCTAGATCTAAGTACAGACACTGTGAAGTACCGTGCATACATATACGCATCTCCAACAGTGGTTGATTTGGACGGTGATGGGTATTTAGACATCCTTGTTGGCACTTCGTATGGCCTGTTTTACGTCCTCGATCATAAAGGTAATACAATCATTCATTAAAGGGGTTAATAATAAGCGAAGCATATTCATTTTAGTTGTGATTCAGGTAAGGTAAGGGAGAAGTTTCCTCTTGAGATGGCTGAAATTCAGGGAGCGATAATAGCTGCGGATATTAATGACGATGGGAAGATTGAATTAGTTACTACCGATACACACGGGAAGATTGAAAAAACAAATAATCTTTCCCGTTTGCCAGGTCTACCTTATGGTAATGATCTTTCCCAAATATAATATATGTACATAATCAAAATCCAGTGCGATGTCATCGGATAGGGTAATAACAAAGTGTAACTTGATTGATATAAAATATAGTTTTGGGATAGGGTAACAAATCCTATTAAACAATAACTGCCGATGGCCACTTGGCTGGTGGCATCAGGTATTTAACCCCACCAAACTTGTGTGTGTTCAAGGGGGTTTAGGAAAGTGATATTTATAGATAATCTCGTCTCCCAAACGCCAAAAGGTCACAAATGCCTTCAATTTCATGCTTATCAATTCATGCAGACTAATGAAATTTGACAGGGAAGCACTTGTCGAGTCGTTTTGAAACCGTTTGCAAAGCGAGGTTATTTATTGATTTCATGTACTTATATTGATTTCATGTTATGATGTTAATTTTTGTTTTATTTTTTAGTGTACCTTTGCGTACTAATTGCTACTAGACCATACGGGCTCTGCAAGAGGTACCAAAAGATCGTGCAAGTCACGATTTGGACCACTTGGCGAAGACGGAACATCATGGTCTTCAACCAGAAGCAATCAAATACGGAAATAACGATGGATGAGATAAAGTCACTCAGCTTTTTATGGGTCATTAACAGGTCTTGAGCTTAGAGTGTAACATGGGACCAGTGGAGGAATTGGGATCTTAGGGCAATGAGAGTGTAGCTGGCTGTATTTGGCTTTGGTCATGTATGTTGGGTCGGGATGTAAACTGGTGTGGCTACCTGTCCGTTAGTCTATATCTTAATAAAATGGTTTGGGGTTGCCGTTCTTAAAAAAAGATCAAGAGGAAATCGGCTCTTGGGCTTCAGGTTCCATTGACTTTTCTTAGTAAATTTTTTCCCTTTTTTATAATGTATGCATTACAAGAATGTAACTGCTCATAGTTTTTTGGCCCACAATTATTTATTTCAAGTATTCATGGCTCATTTCAATAGTCACGGGCCCATCCTCAAGAAGTTGATACAAGTTGGAAATTGACACGGCTCATTTTTTGGTCAGAATGATATAATTATTCATGGCTCATTTTTGGTCCTTTTTTCATACATATTTTGTTGGATATTGACATGCCATAATGTCTCTTAAGGTCGGAATTGTCACTCACTAAACATACTTTACACAAGTCGAAAATGCGACTGTCTGAAACTGTTAATACAAGTTGGAAATTGCGAACATTTCATGAACAGTAAATATAATAATAATAATCTACCAACAAATGTTATTTATTTCTTAAAGCTTAAACCTTTCAAGTGAAAGTCCTACATTTAATAACTAAGCTACAAATTAATAGTACATGAAAGTGGATGGTAGGTGTTTTCATATTATGGTTATATTGGTTTAACTTTTACAAATATTTTTCGTTGAATTGAATCATGTTAGAAATCTGGAATGGGTTGTGATTCGTAATAGACATCATAATTGAATCTGATATTAGTCGAGACACCCGCCACAACTTAATATCAATATAGTCATGGTACTATTGCTACTTACCTACTATAATCGGTTGATGATTGTATGAGTGTCACACTCACACCCAATCCATCATTACTAGTACATTAGGGCTTGCAGGTATGTGTACATATTGAAATCGTTTAGTAAAGGTCTGTTGCATGGCAACTAATAGAAAAAACGACGACTAATAGAAAAAAACGACTATTAGGTCAATGATCGATATTATGATATAATGTAGCCTGAGCTGTATTTGTTATACCGTTGTTATTCACCTAGCCCTATTGCTTTTAGTGATAATCTTATATCACATTAATAAAAACACTTATAGGTTCCTCATAAAGATTGAACGATTATTAAAGGTTGTAATACATACTCATTGGTTGGTACTTTACCAAAATAACCACACAAAAATTTAAAACTAATCCCTTACCTGATCCTCGATTTGAATACTCGTCCTGAATGTTTTAGGTTTGTTCATCGGGTTCAATTGTCAACCTTAATTGAGCCAATAATACCTTTTGAAATCGATTTGGTATCGTATTGCATAACATCGATATTGGAATTTACCTATAACCAAAACCAAATGTTGTACCATATGTGTTCGGTCGTACTGATATAGTACAGTATTGTTAAAAGTTCCAAGCCGGTACTGTACAACATACAACCCGATACCAAGATTTAGCTAAAACCAACCCGATACCAAGATTTAGCTAAAACCAAAACCAAATATCGCACCACATATGTTCGGTCGGTATTGGGGTACCACACTATCAAAAGTCCCAAAACAGTATAATACCACATAGTATGAATACATAAATTTAAATAAAACCAAAACCAAAACCGAATATCATATCATATCTATTCAGTGGCTGTTTGTTTACCTCTTAATGAGACTCTTTATGGTTCAGACCTCTTACTGGTTCAACACTTAATGGTTCAGACTGTTTGTTTCTCAAGCAAATGTCTGAATGGTTCAGACATTTACCTCTGAATGGTTAAGAATTATATAGAGTCTGGATGGTTAAGACCTCTAATCTGAATTGGTCAGACATTTACCTCTGAACGGTTAAACATTATACTGACTCTTAATGGTTCAGACCTCTTACTGGTTTAACACTTAATGATTCAGACCTCTTACTAGCTTAGCACTTAACTAAGAGCATTCTCATCCAATCCATCATCTTTAACCTTATAATTTAACTTAAAATCATCACTTTTTAAAATTTATCTCACATTTTAAAAAACCTCCTACATCCAACTCCTCATACCTATCTCTGTATTATTTTTTTATTATTATTTCTTCTCTTTCTTCCACTTACAATTTTAACTACTATCTATTTTGTCTTATTATATTTTTTCTTTTAATATTGATTCTAATTACTTTGTTTATAGAAATTATACAACTAATTATTATTTTTGGGTTTTTCGGGTCGGGTTACTTTAAATTGCTTGGAAAACAATAATCACCATAAATACTAATTATTTTTGGGTTTTTCGGGTCGGTTGTCTCTTTTTCACTCCCGTTTATGATGAAATTTCCACCTTGATCAAACGGGTCAAGTGAAGAGACAAACCACTTACTGCATATTATAATATACATTCACTTGGAAAACAATAATGATCAAATCAAATATCATACCATCCATTTTCACTACCATCAGACTACAAACAACAGTTTAAGATACCGAATCATGCCAAGTTTGACCTATTTAATAGCCTACACAGTGGATTTACATGTAACACCAAAAACACATAAGTATGAGGTTAGACAAAGCTACAAAATATGTGTAGTAATACTTCCTTGTAACACCAAAATATAGATGGTAATATTTCCGTGTAGCACCCAAAAAAAGCGCTAGTGTTCGATTCATAGCTGATTATCTCAGGCATGGTCCCGCCGCCTCATTACGATTTCCCTTTGAAGTTCTTCAAAATACAGTCGTTGGATTTCTGTCATACCGCTCACATCCATCATCATAATCCGCTGGTCCGATTCCTTCTTTGCAAGTTCTGTTTTCTCAGCTTCAATTCTTAACTTTTCTGACAGTAACCTCAACCTTTCATCTTCAGCTTTCTTATCATACTCCATCTTCTCGGTCTTAAGGCGAAAATACTCTTTCTCTTGAGCCTGCGCCTCCTCTAAAAGTGTAAACTTCATCTTTCGTAGTTGAATAATTTCCTCAGTTTGCTTACCTTCAGCCTTACGTTTTTTTAAAGCAGCTTTCTTACCTATTGGTCGATCCAATTCGACAACTTCATCTTCAATGACATTTCGCGTTGGGGACGGGGTTGTGGTTGCGGTCGGGGGTGGGACCATCGTCTTCCTTTGCTTTGCGGCATCCCGCAAAATCCACTTAGGTTGGTCCTTTAATAGGTTCCAACAATGCTCGAACAAAAAGTTGCACTTTTCTTCTGATTGGTACATAATTTTCGCCTTATCAGACTTGCATTTAAACAAATAAAATACATGTTAGAAGAACAAAATAAAGTATTATAAAACAAGTTGAGTGTCGATTATTTTACCTTATCCTGCTCAGTCATGCCGCTTTGATTTAATCGTTTAACTTGAGCTAGGCATGAACAAAAGCTATTAGTGGCCTTTTGAATACAAGACCATCGATTTGATAAGGACTTGATCGTTCGCTCGGTTGTGGTTTCTTTATGTTGCTGAAAGTACTCAAAGATTTTTTCCCATAACTGAGAGTATTTCTGATCTGTTCCTTGAATGGCATCAAGGCTATGATTAAGCCAGCCGGAGACAACTAGCTTGTCTTCTTCCGGGATAAAATTCACACCCCTTGTACAGATAACACAAAAATTCACCGTTTCAATTTATAAACTTATAGGTAAAACACGCACACACTGTTTTAGTTTAAGCTACCAATTATAGCAACAATTGGCACTATAAACTCACACTGGCTTCTTATCCTCATATTAACCAACCTATTTCCAGCAAACTTCATTTTATCCAAATGTTTGGGATGAACCCATTTATACTAACAAACTCATACACAAAACTTATACTAACCCATTTCTACCTTTACTTGGCTACACATCCTCACCCCTGCTTTTACCCCTATCTTTTCGTTTTGACCCACGCCGCAGTGGGCATGGCTGCAAGCAAACGCAGCAACGCGGATACCGCTAAAACGCAGCGGTGCGGCTGCCGTAACGCCGTATATGTCGTAATAATATGCTTAGCAGTGTATTAAGAGAATCTTTCGAGTGGGTTCAAATCCTTGCAAGTGCCTAAACACATAATGAAGTTTAACTTTTGACTGTCATACGACCCGTGTTCCCTAAGGCGTAAACACATAATCAAGATTAATTTCTAATAATGAAGAAGCAAACGAAACAACAAACTATTATGCACAATTGAGAAATCACCCACAACATTCTTGTTTCTAAAACTAATAATCCAAACACATTCAATGTCAGAATCCCACAAATGTACGGACAACACACAACAATCAATCTTCACACAATTTCAAATTAACCAATCAAACATCAACAAATACTAAAACAAATCATTACCCAGATCAGCAATTACAAAAACAATTATACCCCACAGAAACAAAACTCAAATCGGATCTAAAAGCAATCAAATCAACCGACATAACCGGTCAAGAAAACCATTACAAAAACAGAGCAGCAACAAGATTACCAACAATTGAACAAAACCCTTTAGTAAAGATCAAAAATTGATCAAATGGGGTAGCGGGTTTGGAACAAGATTACACAGTGGGTTTGTGAATAAAGAACGTACAAAGATTGTTAGTAACCCTCAAATCCGAACCTTGCAAGTGCAGAAGTTTTGTTGAAATTGTTGCTGGTAATCGTTGTGCTGTGTAGGCGGAGAGGGGCGGGAGAGATGAAAGAGATGTGGTTGTTGGAAATAGAGAGTTACAGTAGTTTTTTATGTATAAAAAACTACTGTAGCTATTTTTTAATATTTAGGGTTAGAGTATAGGTATAGTGGACAGGTTGGAGTGGGATTTTTGAAAGTTTTTTTATATTTTGGAGTTAAAGGTTACTTTGATTCTCTGGATGAGAATGCTCTAAGGGGCTGTTTGGTAGCCTCTTAATGACAATTCAGATGCTACCTCTTAATGGTTTAAAACCTGTGAATGAATAAGAGGTAACCTCAAGTCTGAATGGTTAAGAGGTAACATCTGAATGGTAAATTATCACATGTCACATTCTTCTACCTTCTCATTGTTAAAATTCTTAATGGTTCCATTAAGAGGTAGCCTCTTAATGACCATTCAGAGGCTACCAAACAGCCCCTAACTATTCAGTACTCCTATCTCTTAAAAGTCCCAAACCCCGTACCGCATATATGAAAATTACTAAATTCAAAACTTAACCGTAGTAAAAATATTCCTCTTTCCTACTAGTTTGCCATAGAGGCCGTGACTTGTGAGTCGCTTGGAGTCGTTTGTTGTGTCCTCCTGTAAACACACACACACACACACACACACACACACACACACACACACACACAACCCCTAAAAACGATGCGATGCTGAAGAACAACTAATTCTCATAGACGAATTGGCATCAATGCATCATATGATAAAGCAAACTTGTTGTGGTTGATTTCAGTAGGAATTACAACAGAAATGTCACAGAGCACTCCTACAAGTAATGCGAATGTACCGGTGAGTGAAGTATACTGGTCGCTCGTAGCTAAAGCCGACAAGAAGTTCTCCAAAATTAGGGATCTGCCTTATTACGAGCGCAACAGGTCAATTTCCTTATCTTTGTGTTCAACATATGTAGTTTCTGTTTTAAGAAATTGTATGTTTGGTGATCGATCGATATGAATGTATTTGATTGTTTAAGTGTTAATTTGTTTGATATCGTATCGTACTGAAATTGATCATGGAGATGATGTAGTAGACACTGACATCATGATAGTTTGCAGTTTGCAGTGTTATTTTGATAGTAACAGACACACAGTTGTTTAATATGAAAAGTTATAAAGCTGAACATGGATTTTGAAGTCTAACATTATGTATATTGGCTTCAAAAATTGAAAACTATTTATAGTTGTTGAACAAAGGGATAATTTCAGTAAGTGCAGTTTGTACGCGGTTGTTTGCAGATTGGATACACTAGGATAACATGTATATGAGTTTCTCGAGCAACTGGTTGAAAATTGAAATTCATATGAGTATATATACTACCCTGTTAGAAAATCTATGTAGTTATCGGTTATATCGGTCCTCTAGTAAAATATCGGTTTCAAATATTGGTACTGATATTATCGGCGATATTGACCGATATATCACCGATATCTGACCGATATAATCGATATATCACCGATATTTGACCAACATAACCGATATATGATATATCACTGAATTATTAGTGTTACATTGCTGTATTTATATAAATTCTGCATGATATTAAAATTACCGATATCCCACCGAGATAATATCTCAAACATCGGTCCTTGACCGATATCCAATATTTTACCGCATTAACTGCATAGTTAGAAAATAATGTTTTAACTCTCTAATTAGGCCAAAGTGTGTCAGGTTTGTGCTCTTGGTGTCTTGACGGTAGTTCTGTAGGGTTTTATGTAGTTTCGGTACCTTTTAATGTGTTAAAGTTAAACCATTTGTAATGTTGAGGAATCAAAGAGAAATTGATAGGGACAATGATAATGATAATCAATCACAAAGGTATTGTGTTCATGGCTGTAGAAACACATTCTTCTTATGATTTTGTCTGTCATCATACTAAGAGGGTAAAGTTAGTATACAAAGGCTCCTAAAAATAAGAAGTGTACAAAGACACAATGGATCACAAAGTATAACACAATGTCGAAAAAAAAGACACAATGAGTCACAAAAAAGACACAATGACGCAAATATAGAAAAGACACAATAATAAATAACAAGACACAATAATGTAAACAAAAAGTCTAAAATCGACACGCTAAACTTCTAAAAACATAAACCTAAAATCTCACATCGTAGAGTTCGATGAGACGGTTCCAATGCCGCTTGAATGGGGTTAATTGGAGTCCGTTTGATACCCTTTTTACGAATTCTTATTTTTAGGAGACTTTGTATTTGATCCTAACCCCATACTAAGAATATACTTGTTGTTGCCAGTTGGTGGTGTTTAAAAATTCAATGATTTTGAATACATGAACAATGTGGTTTCTTTTCAGGTATGATACATATTTCTACAAGGTATTCAAGGTTTATACACAGTTATGGAAATTTCAACAAGAAAATAGGCACAAGCTTGTGGAAGCAGGGCTTAAGCGATGGGAAATAGGCGATATTGCATCCCGAATAGGGCAGCTTTATTTCGGGCAGTATATGAGAACAAGTGAAGCCAGTTATTTATCCGAGTCATATATCTTCTACGAAGCTGTGTTGACCAGGGAGTATTTCAAAGACGGAATACTACAGGATCTGAACCTCGCCAACAAACAACTGAGATTCTTTGCAAGATTCTTGACTGTTTGTTTGGTTATGAACCGACGGGAAATGGTTTATCAGCTGGTGAATCAGCTCAAGATGTTAGTTGCAGACTGCAAGAGGACATTTCAGGTAATTAATCGAGTAAAATGCCATTTTCGTCCCTAAGGTTTGGCCAGTTTTGTGACTTTTGTCCAAAGGTTTGTGTTTCCGCATCTAGATCCAAAATGTTTGAAATCTTGCCATTTTAATCCTGCTCGTTAACTCCATCCATTTTCCCCGTTAAGTCAAGGGTATTTTCGTCTTGTTTTATTTATATATATGCTTGTACAAAAAGTGAAAAAAACCGAATTGCCCCTGACATAACAGAGAAAAAGACGGAAATGCCCCTGACATAACAGAGAAAAATGGATGGAGTTAGCGAGCCGGATGAAATTGGCAAGATTAGAAACCTTTTGGATCCAAAATCCAGATGCGGAAAAACAAACCTTTGGGCGAAAGTCACAAAACTGGCCAAACCTCTGGGCCGGAAATGGCATTTTACTCTAATCAATTTTTCATAATCTCAATAACTGTAATTTTTGGTAACCTTTGTGAGTTGCAATGATATTGTTTCAGGACACCGACTTTAAAGAATGGAAGCTGGTGATTCAAGAAATAACAAAATTTCTTAAAGTGGACACAACTTTTATGAATGTAAGACCTTTAAGATACAGTCTCACGTTAGATCTCCATCCCGATAGCCTGCCACTTGTTGTCAATGCCAAAAGAAAGCTAAAACTAGGAGATGCCATACTTTGCAGCTACCATCCTAACGAGGTTAGCTTACTTCTACGTTCTGTAGCAACCAGAAATTTGTCTTTTTAAATATATTATTCATGGATTTTAATAACTGTATTGCATTTCCTAATCAGGTCAAGTTCTCTGAGCTCACTCTTGATAGCTTCAGAATGCTTCAGTGTTTGGAATGGGAACCCAGTGGCTCGTTCTACAAAGTAAGTGGAACCGCGTCTACTGGTGGTCAAGGTGTTAGTTATTCTCAGGAGATTTCTGATCCTACACTGCCACCGAACCCACGTAAAGCTGTCTTGTATCGTCCATCCATCACTCATTTTTTGGCGGTGAGTAATCAAAAAATGGTTTCCATAATTCCATCTACTATAAACATCTGCCTTTTATTTTCTATAAACATTAAAATAAAATAAAAATATGTAGGCTATGCAGTTAATGCAGTAAAAAATCGGATGTCGGTCAACGACGGATATTTGAGATATCGTGGGATATCGGTAATTTTAACATCACACAAAATTTATATATATATAGCAATTTAACACTAACAATTCAGTATACTCTGCTACCATTAACAAATTAACCTTTTGCAACTTGAAAAACACTAATAATTGTAGCAAGTAGGAACCGATTAAGACTTAAAACACTAACATTTAACACTAACAATTAACAATTAAGACTTAAAACACCAATAGCAGCAATAAGAAGAATGACGAATTGTAGAACTAAGAAGAAAGGTACTGATATCGGGAAATTCGGTGATATATCGGTGAATTTCGCCTATAATATCGATACCGATATTCTGACCAATATCTGACACAAATATTTTACATGGGGATTGATAACCGATATATCGGTGATATATCACTGATATTAACTGCATAGTATGTAGGTTGTGAAATTGTAAAGCATGTGAATTTGTTTTGTGCTCTTGATGACAGGTTCTGGCCACTGTGTGTGAGGAGCTCCCTTCTGATGGCGTTCTCTTACTCTACTTATCTACTCCAGGTGACATTTCTGTTCATATTTTTGGCTTTTATTTTTTATAATCTCAGTTTACTCATATCTGCAACCTCCTAATGGATTTTTTTGGCAATAGAGTACACTGTCAATAACGTACAGCCTTGCGATGACACAACAAAATTCTCAGAGATAAACGTTATGAACTGCTCTGGTTACCATTCTGGAGGCATAAATCTTGGTGCGAAAGGAAATGGAGGTACTCAAGTACAGATTGATAACTAGCTTTTTGTTTCTTTTTAATAGAACATTCATGCAATATTGCTAGAGTTAATAGGATCAGTATGCCTATTGCCTAATAATGATCTTATTTTCAGGTTTGAATCTGATTTATCCTTGTGACTTGCTTCCATTTATCAGAAGGCCAATTTTTCTTGTTATTGACAGTGGCAACAGTAACGCTTTTAAGGCAAGCATTTGAAACTATGCATCAAGACATTCATATGTACTGTCTTTAAGATAATTTTATACGATTATGAACGTCTAATGGATAATCAGTTATTATTGTTTAGATTTTAATAAGTCTGTTTTAGTTGTATATGACTGTAGTACTTGATCTTTGACTTATATTTACACGTATTCATGGAACTATGTAGTTTAGTTGCATATAGCAGTTATTATGGACAGAGGCGTGCATGTGAGCATGTCATGCATTGAGGATGATATTAATATATTACATATTATTACAATATTACCCTTACCTAATTAATTATGCATTTGTCTACAGGCATTAAGCACAGCAGTAAAAGGAGAGCCAGTTGCAATGCTCCTATCTCCAAGCTGTTCAAGTCCTATTCACGGTGCAATAGATCCTAACCAGCCAAGTGGAAGCCAGTTTACAAGTTTTTTGACAGCCCCATTGCAGGCGTTTCTCAACTTACTTGGCTTCTCTGGTTCTGACATCCAGATGGTGCGTGTCTCTTGGCAAAATGGGCAGGTCGGGTGGGTTGGTTAACCGATTGGAACAGATACATTTTGTGTGGTTCAAAATTGGTTGGGTTAATCCAGTACCTATGCAGTTAATATTGGTGATATATCACCGATATGTCGGTTATCGGTCCCCATGTAAAGTATCGGTATCAAATATTGGTAGTTTGGTACCGATATTATCGGCGATATTGACCGATATATCACTGATTTTCCCGATGTCAGTACCTTTCTTCTTAGTTCTACCATTCGTCTTTCTTCTTACTGCTATTAGTGTTTTAAGTCTTAATTGTTAAATGTTAGTGTTCTAAGTCTTAATCAGTTCCTACTTGCTATAATTGGTGGTGTTTTGCAAGTTGCAAAAGGTTAATTTGTTAATGCTAGGAGAGTATACTGAATTGTTAAGTGTTAAATTGCTATATATAAAATTTTTGCATGATATTAAAATTATCGATATCCCACCGTGATAACTGATATTTCAAATATCGGGCCTTGAGCGATATCCGATTTTTTATTACAGCATTAACTGCTTAGTCCAGTACACATTTTGTGTTCTTTCGTTGATAATCATATTATTAAAAAATGAGTACAAAACACTACTGTGACAATGTTAGATAACTTTCTGAGCGAAACAATTTAGGAGGTTGTTTGCATTGAACAATCATGTTGGGCTACTTTCATTCAACCTGTTTGACCCACTTCCTTTAAAGCTACTTTTCTTTTTATTTTTTTTAACCATTTTTATGTTAAAGATACAACAAAGCCCAAGTTGACCTATTCATGAATAAATAGGTCGAAATTGTCACCTCTATTGACGTTTGTTTATTGCAGTGTTCTTTAGAATGACAGTTGACTAATATATAGATTATATCTTCAGGATCAGCTCAACAAGGCTGAGAAGGTTCTTTCCGCATCGTTAAATCTATGGGGAGAGATTTTGGCATCTTCAGATGCTCTTCATCCTGTTTGGGCTCAAATGTTAGGTGATCCGTTTCTTAGACGACTGCTTTTAAGGTACATTGCAAATCATCTACTTCTGGTTTATAAAGTAATTATTTTGGCCTTTTGGGACGCTGTCAGTTCATTGGAGTTAGCCACCCAAACAAAGATTACCAATTTAGGGGTGCAAACTAGCCAATCTGAGTCTGAGCTCAGCTCGTTGGTACTTTCTCAAGCTCGAGCTTGGGCTTGGCTCGTTTTTTATCTATTAGTTAATATATTAAATAAAAATAATATAAATAATAGACTCGTTTAGGCTCGCGAGTTCTAAGTGAAGCTCGGGCTCGTTTACTAAACAAGCTTATTTATAGGTTCGTGCTCGGCTCATAAAGGCGTAAACAAGCTTAAATAAGCTCGGCTCGGCTCGTTTACTAGACAACTTTAAATAAGGGTTAAATGTTATTAAATATTAATAAAAACTAATATTACACTAAGGCTGCTCGATGAGCTTCACATGCCTGGCTCGATAAATAAACGAGCTTTATTTTAGGCTCAAGCTCGGCTCGGGCTCGATAAAGCTTGGCTAGTTTCGAGCTTTTTTTTGAGCCGATCTCGAGCAACTTGGCTCGTTTGCAGCCCTAATTACTATCCTGACCTGTTAACGGTTAACCAACCTGCCCGGACTGCCATTTTGCCACATATAGTCCTGAAATTCAAGTTTACCTTTATGTTCTGTGCTAACGTTTACAAAATATGGATCCGTATTGTTTATTTAAAAAAACTCTATTTATACGTTATTAGTTAGGGTTTATATTCATTTAATAGTCTTTTCATTATCATGAAACTACTTACCATGTGACACGTTACATTATCTTGGGATGGATGATTAAAGACACTTTGTTGGGAAGCGTGAATATTATTGGTCACGTCTTCATAGATAGTTTGCAAGACCCCTAACAGAAGTAGGGAAAAATTGCTCCATTAAGGAGTCTGTTTATTTGATTTTAGTGATACAAATGTTTTACCTTTTCGAACTCTACTTTAATGTAGATTTTCAAATTTTGTCACCAGAACATTCCGATTTGTATCATCCAAATTTTATATTTTTAAATATAGGTAGTATGACAAATATGATCACACAAGTTATATTATAGTTACTACTAATCTGAATTTTTTTTGAATAAATGATATAGAAAGGTTCTAGTTATGAACTAAAATACACTTTTTGGCAACTGTGAAACGGGCCGACCTATTTTCTTTCATGCTACTTTCTTTTCTTCATAATTTACCTTATGGTTTGGTCTCAGGTTCATATTTTGCCGAGCTGTACTAGCACTATATGCTCCCACATTCAACAAAAAGGAATATCTTCCAGATTGTTCACCCGCTCTCCCTGATTCTGTGCTACCAACGACGCACTCATCTATCACAGCAGTTGAACAATTGGCCGACATTTTTGATACAGCATCCATGTTTAATATGTCAGAAGGGTTCAATGCAACCCTATAATTAATTTGTTTCATGTCATCCGGGAAGTGTAGAATGTGTACGTTATCATATTTTCGAGATCTTTACTCTGCTTGAATTGGTAGCAAATCTTCTGCATCTTTTTTCGCCTCTAATGTATGTACATCAAGAATTTTGAATAGTGTGGGAATACAGGAAGTTGAATGGTAAACTTTGTAAGTTCAACATGGTATCCATGTGTTATTTCGGCACGCTAGTTATCGATGTTTGGGTGATTTATCTTTGCTTATGATTATTTGTTAAATAGACAATGTGAGCTGAGTGATGGTATAGAGATATTAACCACAGTCAGAAAGGTTGCTTGGCATACAAGCAAGATACAAAGAAACAAATAGAATTTTTTTTTTGAAGTTTTGGATCAGAAAGGAGGTAATGTATCCTCCAGGTCGAGTAAAGTACACTACAAACAAATAAGTATCACTGATGGTTGGTTACGTTGGTAATCCCTTAGTGAAAGTAGTCAACGATGAAAATCCGCTGGTTAAAGACCGCGTTTGTGTTATTTGTTTGAGGAAGTTGTTTAGCGATGTATTACTGAGTGAAAGTGCTGAGGGATTAGTGCCGGATGCTTTAGTGAGGGAATCCTGATGGGTATTTTATGGTGGTTGGCATGTCTTCTACAGGACGGGCTCAAAATATTGTAGGCTCAAAACGGATAATAAATTAGGGTCCTTTTCGTAAAAAATCAAAAAAAAAAAAAAAAAAAAAAATAGATCCTATGATATTCGTATATCATCTCTATGTATGCATAATATAGATCATAAACCTCAATGTCAACAATCATAAAGCCAAAATCACCTACATATTATATGTTTTTCTTTAAAATTTGAGGCCTTAGGGAAGTGGGGCCACAAAACCCCTGCTTTATTTCACTCCCTCTTGAGACGACCCTGGTCTTCGGTGACATGCTATATTAGCGACGGATTTTCCATTGGTAATGTAATTTTAATAAAAAAAAATTAGATGTATTTTATTATATCAACGGGTCAAATATATACTGTACCATTAGTTTATCACAAACGGGTCAATGACATAGCATAACTATTGTAACACTCGGATTACTTTGTACTTCATACAATACATATACAAACTTTTAGATATGCATTCTAACAACAAAACCACTTTAAGATTTGATATTCATCCATCTAAGATGCATTCTAACAACAAAACCACTTTAACATTTGATATTCATCCATCTAAGACTTTCACATTGAGTATATGCTGTAAGAATCACTTACCTTCTCCCGTAGAAGGTATTTGACTTTGGATGTCCTTGCCAACCTGTAGACCCCCTTGAAGTTGAACTATTACATGTAAATCAAACACATCGTTTGAGACCCCCTGAAGTCGAACTATTACATATAAATCAAACACATCGTTTGACACGCCGTGCCATCTTACTATAAACGGGCCAACTGAATTTACATATACTTGTAACTTTCTTTATGGTGTTCATTCAAGATATAAAGCTTGAATACAAATCATAAAATCATTGTGCATAGCTACAACATTTAACAATTTTTACTCATTTACCGGTCATATTAGCTCCTTTTGTTTATAATCAACAAAGTTTCCCAACAATATTAATAACGCCTTAAACGGTTACTCAATATATTTTATATAATTTTTGCAAAAACATGAGCCTTAAACGGTTACTCGATATATTTTATAGAGTAAACTGCAATTTTACACCCTGAGGTTAGGGGTCATTGGCACTCCTACCCCCCTAAGGAAATAATTGCAAAATTACACCCCACTGTTAACCCTTATGTCGCACTTTTACCCCCCGGACCAAGATGCCATTAGAGTCTAGCTTTTTTTGTTAATGGTCAAAGGGTAAATAGGTAAATTTGGTAACATGTTGACTTGCATCCTCATAAAAACCCCTTTTCATCACTTTTGAACCCTGAGGTTAACCCTAACTCAAAATTGAAGAACTCTGCACTCGCGTTCAAGCATCCTTCAACAATTACAGGTGATTAGAAGTTGGGTTACGAGCATGGATCTTCGATTGTGGAAGCTACGAGCTGAAGATCAGTATTTCGAACCGGCTGTAATGTACCGTAAGTGACATGCAAGCTCACAGCGTTTGAATCAGGTAAAATTTTAACATATTTCTCTGTTAATTTGTTTTTGTTGTTTGATTACAGGAGAAACCCAATCTGAATTTAGCATAAAATTTCACCATGGAGGTAATTTTGTAGAAAACCCAAATAGGAAATACCTTGGTGGGAAGATGAACTACATTAATCATGTAGATTTTAGAGTGTTGAATACTGATGTTTTAGAGGCGATGGTTAAGCAATTAGGATACAATGATAGGCAATATGGCTGCATTCATTACAAGGAACCATACTGTTCGTTGGATTTTGGTCTTAGGACATTAAAATGTAATGTTGACTTAGAGCCTATCTTTGATCATGTGCGTCAAGGAGTCCACATGATAGACATGTATGTTGAACACCGTAGGTCAACAATATTGGAAAATACAAGTGAAGGTCCTATAGGGGCTAGTAAAGCAATTGTTCCAACATTATTTACACAAAATAATGACAATGATAGTATGAATGAAGATGAGGAAGAGAGTGACGGTAGTGATCCTGATTATGAGTATGTTGAGGAAGATAATATGGTTTATGAAATAGAGGTGGATATGCAGAGGTTCAGGGCTAATGTTGAAATTTCTAGGGAAGAACTGGATGGTTCAAGTGATGGGGATCATGATGATGAGAGAAGCGAAGAAGGTCATCAGCCTGTTGACCTGGAGGTTTTTGAAAGTGGCTCTGATGACAATTCAAGCCTTAGAGATAAGGTTGCCAAGAAGATAAGGAGGAGAAACAAAAGTGCTTTAAAAGGTCCAAATGATTTGCCATTCTACGTTGGTCAGCTTATTGATGACAAGAAAAAGATGAATCAGATGGTGAAAACTTATGCTCTGAAGGCAAGGAGGGATGTGTTTATTCTAAAAAATGAATTGTTAAGGTATAGTGTAGTATGTTTTGGAAGCAATCCACCACTACTTGGTCCTGTAAAAAAAAAGGGAGAAGAGGGGCAAAATAGTAATTGTACCAGAGTAGGGCAGAAACACAAACACAAACACAAGCACCTTAAAAGGCATATCAAGCCCACCTGTCCTTGGGCAGTTCACATCTCAAGAAACACAGACAAGGATAAGTGGTGTGTCAAGACCATTCGTAATCAACACAATTGTTTGACAACAAGGGCCGTTTCTTTGTATACAATGAGTTCGATTGCCAGAGAGATCCAACCTTTGATTGAAAGCAATCCAGACATGCCGATTCATGCAATCCAAAGTCAACTGCTTCGGAAGCATCAACTTGAAATATCACTCCATAAGGTCTTCAGAGCCAAGAGGATAGCAACTACGAAGATTTATGGTGATTACCAAGAACAGTATGCTTTGCTAAGGTCATACTGTGATGAACTTCTAAAAGCCAACCCAGGTACAATTAACTTTCTGCTCATTTCTGCTCATTGACTATCTATAAATTTCACCAACACAGGTAGTACAATTAAAATTGATGTGGAGCCATGTGGGAACTCAGCTAGTCCTACAAGGCAGTTTCGAAGGGTTTATTTTTGTTTTGCCTCTATGATGAGAGGATTTAAGATGATTGGAAGACCATTGCTGGGTGTGGATGGTTGTTTCATGAAAGGTCCATTTCCTGGTCAGATCTTGAGTGATGTTGGTATTGATGGGAACAATAGCATATATCCAGTATGTTATGCCCTTGTTGAGGCAGAAACAACACAAACCTGGAAATGGTTTTTGCAACTGTTGAAAGATGACCTAGGGTGTACGGCTGACTCTTGTTTCACCTTCATCAGTGACAGACAAAAGGTAATAAGTTCTTAACTTTGGTAGCAAAATATTGTGCTTATTCTAAAAAATGAATTGCATTTTTGTATCACAGGGTCTGATTCCTGCTATGCTAGCTGTTTTTCCTAATGGTAAGCACATATTTTGTTTGAGGCACATCCATGAGAACATGAAATCCAAGTGGCGTGGAGATCTTTACAAGAATTTGCTTTGGTCAGCCGGAAGGAAGACATCTATTCCATACTTTAACAAAGCTATGGAAGAAATTAAGACAACAGAACGAGCTATGTATGACTGGTTGAATGAGATCCCATACACCGCTTGGTCAAGAGCATATTTTTCTGGAAGAGCTAAATGTGATATGTTGCTGAACAACATATGTGAGGTTTTTAACCGACAAATTGTGGGAGCAAGGGACAAGCCGATTATCACATGCCTAGAATTCATTCGGGAGTACATGACCAAGAGGATAGTCAATGTCAAGAAATTGCAAGCAAAGTGTATTGGGCCACTGACACCTCATGCCACTGAGGTCTTCGATGAGATCAAGCAACAGGCTGCTGAAATGTCTGTTCTAATGGTTGATTCAGACAAGTATCAAGTAACAGGTCCGAGATCACAGTGTGTTGTGAATGTCAAACATAAAACTTGTGCATGCAGGAAGTGGGATTTGACAGGGATGCCTTGCAAACATGCAGTTGCAGCCATATGGGATATGTCAAGGAATAACATTGATGCTGGCATACCAGAAGAGTGGGTGGATGATGTGTATTGGCTGTCAACATGGAAGAAAGTCTATGACAATGTGATAGAGCCTATCAACGGGCCGGAGATGTGGACTCCTTCAGAGTGTCCAACAACACTCATCCCACCAAAGCATCATACACAAGTTGGAAGGCCAAAGAAGAAAAGAAGGAAGGCATTTGGTGAAAAAGAGCTTGAGCAGGAGTTCGACAAAGGAGGTAAAATGACCAGAAAGAGAAGTAGCATCAAGTGTGGTAAATGTGGGAACGTGGGTCACAATGTCAGGAGCTGTAAAGGACAAGGTGGTGAACAATCAACTGCTTCACAGGAATCACACACTGCCACTCAAGGTGCACCAGTTTACAATCTTGATGAGTGATGGATGGTTTGTAAGTTTAGACTATGTTTCTTAGGTTTGTCAACTTTGTTGCAGACATTGTTTGGTTGGTTTGTACCTTTATGTTTGGTTTGGTCTTTGTGTGGTTTGTTCAAGACAATGTTTGTATGGTTTGTAAGGTCAAAATTTACAGAACTTGGTCAACTGCAGCAGGTTTGACTTGTTCATAACTGGCATGCATGTTTGATTGTGTTTAGATGATCACAGGCAGGTTACTTTTTGTCAATTGCAGCAGCCTATATAAATTTGCAGCCTATATAATTGCTTTGCAGCATGTTTGGATAATTGGTACAAGTACCATGACCATTTATAAGGTCAAAATGACCATTTTGGTACAAATAAGAGGCGGAAAGTGATTCGATTAGATTACATTGCAACATTTAGTACAAATAACATGTCCAACATACAAACTTAAAACCAAACAAAATCTAGCCTATTTCCAGTGACAATCATCCAAACAAGACCAATCCGAATCCGAACCATGCTCCCCTTCATATGGGTCAAAGTACCAATCATCATCTTCATCCCAATATGTGTAATCCCATGCATGTTCCAGCACTTCAGGGTCATACTCCTTTGTTGGATCTCCGAATATCTTTTCATAATCAGTTTCTTGCTCCATGTAAGGTCTGAGTATCTCAGACTCTTGATCTTCAAAGTATACATAACTGTCTGGTTCTTCGGCTGCAACGACGTCTTCGTCCTTAGCAATATCTTTCTCATTCTCAACTTTATCATTCTCTTTGTCACCCATACCTACATAATTACAACCAGGCTACCAAAACAAACATATAAGAACTTTAAAAGGACCATTGCATAAACTTCAAAACTCATAACCCAAATACGGTTACACTCTAAATACACAACCAAATCTAATTTCTCGACATTAACCTACTTAAGCAAAACAAAAAACAAATCCAATTTCTCGACATTAACCTACTTAAGCAAAAAAAATAGAACAATCAAGACCCAAGTAATCACAAAATACATCTTCAGTTTCAACACATCGCCATTCTTGTACCGAGCCAACTGTTCTTTGCACTTAGCCAACTCATCCTTATCTTTAATGCTTTGAATTAAAGCAGACATTACCTCTCGACAAACCGGACATCCCTGTTCTTCACTAACATCAGCCCATCTGAGGAATCCACATCCTCCAACCTGTTATCGGACATCATAAGCAACAGAAGAATGAAACTTGAGTTTCAATAACCATTAAACACAAGAAACTTACACATCTAAGATACCATCGACCAGGATTAGCTTTGGATTGTGACTCTTTGAACATTGTTTTCGCACCACAAGGACATATGATGTCTGAAGCTTGACTTTTGCTCATGGTCTCCTTGGATCGAAGCACAGAGGAAGAAGATGAAGACATGTTCAGCGATTGAAAGGGTTTAACACAGACAAATTAGGGCTTGAACTTCTTAAATGAGGAAGGGGATAAACGTTGGGGGGTAATTTGGACATTTCACCAAACTCTAACGGTAAGTGTAACGGCATCTTGGTCCGGGGGTAAAAGTGCGACATAAGGGTTAATAGTGGGGTGTAATTTTGCAATTATTTCCTTAGGGGGGGTAGGAGTGCCAATGACCCCTAACCTCAGGGTGTAAAATTGCAGTTTACTCTATTTTATATAATTTTTGCACAAACATGAAAATTTTGTTTTATCACAGATTAATTCACCGACTAACACCAACCCTCTAACCAAAAATGGATTGCTTGGGTTCTTGACTTAACAAAATACTTACCAAGAATTTTTTGTTAGAGAGATGATGATTAAGGGCCAATTTCTTGATTTCCAACTTCCGTTATCCTTAAAATCGATTCTTCACCTCCCATGATTGTTGTACGTCGATTTTCATCACCAAGGCGTGTGCACATGCACACACTTGTTTAAAGAAAATACGCGGTACACATGCACACACTTGTTTAAAGAAAATATGCGGTATTTTTCCTTGATCCTCTACACCTCAAGCAAGTCTTTCAATAGTTAGTTAACACTCTACATCTTCCAATATCTATTTTTCATATCTAGTTAAACTTAAGTTATTCAAACTTAACATACCAAGCTTTACTATTGTTACAGCAAACCTATAAAAAGGACTAGTAATATACATATGATTACAGTGGCGGATCTAGGATTCCAACCAAGCGGGAACGTTTTATAAATAAGCGGTAACGAAATCGAAAAAAACGTCAAATTTTTCCAAAATTTACACTAAAAATGTCAAAAATTTTCCGACCAAGCGGTAGCGGAGGCTACCCCTTGATACACTATACATCCGCCCCTGTATGATTATGTATATATCCTATTTCACTATTTATTTTATTTTAAACAAATCCATATATAGTCTTTAACAATACTTTCCGATAATCATTTAAACATAAAGTTAAATTATGGGATGTTATGCTCCCATGAACAACCTAACCTAGTTTTTAATCAAAGAAATGATTAAATTATAATTCATCCCTAATCCCTTTCTTGGCAAGATGCACTTGGTACTTTTTAAATAGCACGTCCATTATGGAATTTCCAAAATGAGTTACCACAATCATCCCTGGCGTAGGCCAGTTAAGCGCAAAACCATTCAAACTGTGTAGAGAAAACGAACCCTCTTTTTGAATAACATCCTTAACCTTGTCCTTGAATGGTGTATATTGTGGGATATTAAATGAATGGACTTTAGATTCTTGGACCAGACCCTGTATTAGTCTGTATTAGTCACACTTAGTCATAACTTGTTATATTATACACTAGGTTAGTTACCCGTGTGAAGAAACACTAGGTAATTGACCGGAATCGAATTATCTAGGGGGTTTGGATCTGCATAATAGGGGGTTGTTCTCTCTCGTTTGATTCGATGCAACTGACCTTCTTCTCCGGTAAACTCTGCAAAATAAAGCACCGTTAGCCTCGTCAAGGGGAGATGAGGGGTTCTCTCCTTGACCCGACTCCGGCGTGAGAATAAGTATGTGTTTATGAAGAAGAAGAGGTATTGACGAAGTGTGTGTAACTTGAATTTCATACCTGAATTGTTCTCATATTTATAGCCGAGAGTTTTGGGCGGGAAAACTCGTTGGTGAAATGCTGACGGAAGATGCTAACCCCGTAAGCGGTTACATTTCCTTCCGTTAAGCTTCTCGATCCGACGTGAGTGCACACGGATCGCTGTTTAGATCTATGGCTGGGGGTTTGCCACGTGGAAAGTGATCAAGTGGAGGTTTCTCTCCAACTTTATGCCATCATCGTGATTTCAGGGATGCCTGAGGTGATGACACGTGTCCAGACGGTTGTAACCGTTTAGTGGTGTACGATTGGGTCCTTCTAGAAGGTTATTGCCATAATCCTGTGTGACTCTCTATCGTGTGGCACCAATTGGGTAAATAATATCCAAGTCTGGATATTATTAGGCGGAAGTGTTTAACTTAGGATTTTCATCCTTTGTTTATGGAGGAAAGCGCAAGGATTTATGATTTCCTTTTGGCGCGCATGTGTTGTCTGCTATCTATCTCTTAAGCCTTCTTTGTAGGACCAGTGCGCGGCCGCGCAAGGTCAAAAAGGGCTGAAAGACAAGGTTGTGATATGGTCCTAAGTACTTGTTACAAGGTTTTTGGGACCTTACCCCTTCACCGTGTGATACACGGGCTAAGATAATATGTTATATAATTAGAATTTTTGAATAAAACTACATGAAACATTGATTAAAAGAATACAAAATTCCAATTACAATTAATACTTACAAAAGTAAATGTTGTACTTATGATTGTTTGATTTAAATGACGTGGCATTAAACATGTTTAATTTCATGGTGAGCTTCTGAGAATGCATGTATGCGTATTTAAATGATGATGAAAAAAAGAACACATGATATAAAACATACAGGGACAATGCATGTAACAATAACTTTTTATATAGTATAAGTCAGTGAAGCTTAAACAGACACGGACGCTTTAATTAGAAACATAAAAGAACACAAAGAGGAATTGAAGTGTTTAAAAGACTAATGTTGGTAGTTAGCATACAATTAAGTTTTCGAGATATTTAGGTATTTGTGTTTTTTTAGAATGACCAACAAAATTTCATTCAAAAAAAGCCTAGCAAGGCGCTAGACTACCACCAAAACATACACAGAAAAATCCGCCACTATAAGCCCATACAGAAAACAAACCAGAGAAATCAAAAAAGTGTCCCAAGTGATAGCCGCCTCTTTCGATCTACTTTTGACCAATAAGTAACTCAACGCCTTGTTTTGTTCAACAACTCTAGCCATGGAAACCGGGTCATGATTAAAAACCACATCATTTCACGATCTCCAAATACACCAAAGATCCGTAAGAATGACAACTTGAAACGCCTTTTTTTCTTCTTCTTTGAGCCTTTAAAATATCCATGCATACCCCCCAAATCTGTCAAACTAAAATAAAAAAAGGGGAAGCTTTGCACCACTGAAAGAGATACTCCAGAACGAATTAGAAAACTGACATGCCACAAAAATATGATTACATGATTCTGGAATTTCCCCACACAATGTGCACATGACGGATGGAACATTGATGGTTCCATCTCCGAAGATTCCACCCTAGTAGCAACTGGCCTTTTCCGCTGCCAAATGGTGTTCACTACGACCCCATTCATGACCAAACAATCCGCTACATTGCAAACTTTTTTTGAAATCTAGAGCAAACGGTGAAGGATACCGAGAAGCGAGAGGGACCAAACCATTCCACACGTCCAACCAAAAGAAAACTTGCGTACCCCGGCCAAGAACACCCTTTATGGCATGATTAAATTGACCCCCACTTGTAAAAATTCTGCACGGATACTATAAATAAATTTCCAAGGGCCCGGGTTGGGAACTTTAGTTCCAACGTGCACTCCAAATTTTCTATAGCCAACTTGTAGTTCTGCTCGGACAATTCGACCCAGAAGACAAATTATTTCGGCTCCCTTCATATCTACTGGCTTTAAGTCCAGTGAGTGCATCCTTGATCTTTAAACAACCTTCAAATATGTGTATTTCAGGATAAAAAGAATTGTAGTAATTGAAGAAAATTTGAACCATTTTCAACTCAGGTATCCTTTAAATACCCTTTAAAAGTGTAGTCAAGATCTTCCAATGACTTTAACATTCCTTTTTCTTCTTCTTAATCTGGCTACCAGCTCTAAAATCTTTGCGAAAAAAAAAACATTAAAATATGCTAATCAATAGTTAAAAAAGCATAAATGGTACAAACTATATGCAACACATCTTTTCACGGCTACATTTGTATTCCAGGTGGCCACGTTATATGTCATAACCAATTCAAAAAGGTTACAAAAATTTTACACAAAGAAGCCAAAATAGAACAGGGAATTCTAAGGTTCATATCCTAAATCTATTGGCATAAATCATCCAGCTAATTGCATGTAAACAAAGGTCTGTCAAAATGCATTAATAGGCGTGTTCAAAATGCATTAATAGGCGTGTTCATGGGTTTGGCTTTCGGTTATTTGATTTCTTCAGTTTAGTTTTTTCAGTAGAACCAAACTGAAATTAATTCAAGAAGTCCAAAACCAAACCAAACCAAACCAAACCAAAAACTTAAAACCTAATTCAAGAAATCCAAGACCAAACCAAAAACTTAAAACCTAATTCGATCCAATCGGAAACCGAATTTGCAATTCGGTTCGGTTATAATAAACATATTCTTTGAATTAAACTGTATATTAGAAATAACAATTTCCTTTACTAAAAATCAAATCTGTGAAACTTATGTTTGCATGATAAACCAAATTGTCTAACTTCATAGATATATGTGAAAACTATGTGTATATAATTAAACAAATTCATGTTACGGGTTCGGAAAAAAAAAAAAAAATGTTACGGGTACTAAGACAAATCCATTTATATTAATTTAACTAAACAATTACCAATATCTTATTTGCAAAAAGACCTTCACTTTATGGTTTTACATAACCAACCTGTAATACCAACAGAGAGTAAGAGAGAAATAAATAGGGTTCATCTTCTCCGTTCTATTTACAGCTTGGCAACCTTAGAGCTTATTAACCAGTGGGTTGCTTTGTGTGTTTGGTGTTTATAAAACAGAGAAAAAATATCTGATCCATAGTTTTTTTTTTTTTATCATCTTTCCCAATTGAAAGCCTAGTAGTCGAGCCTCCATATATAAATTCAAAATTCATTTTCACGTATGTCGGTTTGCAATCAAGACTAAAACTATAGGGCTTTGCTCTGAATTAAAAAAAAACCCGATTAAATCGACACAATATTTACCTTGAACTGGAGTTCGATCGACACCGACGAACCTTGGCCGGAATGCTAGCGATGGCGGCGACGGACAACAAATACAATCTGAATCTTCAATTTAGGGTTTAATATGAATCTTCAATTCATCACCATCATCATAAAAGTTGCCGGTAATACGAATCTTCAATTTATGTTTATCAATCCGTATCTTCAATCGCTTAGAGTCGATTTAGGGTTTAATACAACCTTTGTTACGGGATCCTCAAAGCGAACTCCTCTTGCTTAGATCTTGTATGGGGGTTGCAAAGTTGCTATTTGGTTTGCGAACTTGCCAGCCCCCCTTTGTGGGTGATGCTATTTCATGTTTTGATAAAGGTCTTCGAGAGGCAATAGGAGACATTGTTGTATGTGGGGGCCTTTTTTGGTGAATTCCAGTGGCGGATCGCGACCTTGCCGATGCGGCTTGGTGGGTTAGGCCTTCTTTCGGCTCAGGATGTGGCTGCCTATGCCTTTGTGGCTTCCAGGTCTCAATCTTGGGAGTTGCAGGACCACATCTTACGTAACAGTGGGGTTGCTAACACTGACCCGGATTATGCCAGCGCCTTGGAACGCTTGCATGAATCTCTCCCGGACTTTGATCTCGGCGGTTTCTCTAACAAGGACACCGCCCCCAAAACGCCACAGAAAACTTTGGCGAATGCCCTTTATTGTCGAATCGCACAAAGTTTGGGAGAAGATTTCCATTTGTCCCCTCGCCAGAAAGCCGTCATTGAATGCCTACAGAGGCCTCCCGCTCAGGATTTCTTAACTGTTATTCCTATCGAAGGTCTGGGTCAACGTATGTCAGCGGTGGAGTATCGGTCAATCCTTAAGTACCGTCTGATGATCCCCATGTTCTCGAATGATCAAACCTGCCCAGTCCGCCGTAAAGCATGTCTAGATAAATACGGGGAGCATGCATTACACTGTAGAGAGTTGCTGGGGTTTAAGTATCGCTATGACTTTGTTCGAGACGCATTAATGGATATTCTCAGACGAGCAGGGATCTCGGCAAAGAAAGAGGCACCCGTTAATTTTCTTACGGACCCAGCGGAAGGGATGTCCACCCTACGCCCGGCTGACGTGCTAGTTTTTGGTTGGGAGGGCGGGAAACTTGCTTGTGTCGATCTCACAGGTGTATCCCCCTTAGCCGGGTTCCGGGAAAATGGGTTTGTGGCGGGGCAAGTGGTACTGAAAGCAGAGTCAAAGAAGGTGGAAAAGCACGCGAAAGCTTGTGAGGATAATCAGCATGCCTTTGTCCCTCTGGCGTTTGACACGTTCGGCTCCTTGGCGCCGGAGGCGGTTCGATTCTTGGCTAGAGTTCAGCGTGTGGTCCACAGTAACTTTTCGACCCCTCAGGGGCGAGGCTTTATTTTTAGTAGATTAGGGTTTTCTATTCAGAAGGGGATGGCGGCGCAGTTTGTTGCCCGTCTACCTGCTATCCTTATGTAATTCACACCTTTATTGAATGAAAGATATTTAAAGATAAAAAAAAATAAAAAATACGTGTTCTTATAATTGTAACACACCAAAAAGCGTCTTATATGTGATTTTATCATTAATCAGTATCACGGGGTCTTGACCGATAACAATGTTAGAGATCATGCTGCATCCAGTGTATCCGATATCACACTTTCAGGTTCAGATAGCAGCTCTGGACTCGACACCCCACGACAACCCGAACCTACGGACACAAAACCAGCTCATGAAGCCTCTAAACCACCGATCTACGAGGGACATCATAAATCATCACAATGGGATTGGTTAGATGGTTCGGTTCACGAGTTAAGTACAGATGATTCCTCTATGTTAAGTCCAAGGGAGACCCTTTCAAGAGAGACATCTGATGAGGTTTCTGGTTCTCCAGATGATGTCATCAAAAAGCTTAAGGGCGAACTCGTAATTTTGGCTCGGCAAGCTGAGGTCTCGGAAATGGAGATACAAACGCCTTCGGAAACAAATCGTGAAAGAGAGCAAACGGAGTCCGGACCTTTCGAAAGAAGTTGTTGCGCTTAAGGAAGAGAGAAATGAATTGAAGGAAGAGTGTGAAAAGATGAAAGTCAAAGTCAAAGTCAAAGTCAAAGTCAAAGTCAAAGTCAAGAGTAGTTTGTCGACGGAGGGAGAAGATCCATGGGCTCTTGTCGATGAGCTGAGACAAGAACTGAATTACGAAAAGGATTTGAATTCGAATCTCCGGTTACAACTTCAGAAAACACAAGAATCAAACGCAGAGTTGATTCTTGCGGTTCGGGACTTAGATGAGATGCTCGAGTCAAAGTCAAAATGTGCTACTGCGCCGAAGTTGCAAGAAGTCAACGCCAAATCCGACACGGACGACGAAGATCAAAAGGCGTTAGAAGATATCGTTAGAGAACATAGTGGCATGAAAGATGCGTATATACAAGAGCAAAAGATTATCGATCTTTATAACGAAATAGAATTATACAAACGAGATAAAGACGAGCTAGAGATGCAAATGGAGCAGATCGCTCTCGATTACGAGATTTTAAAGCAGGAAAATCATGATTTGTCTTACAAACTGGAACAAAGTCAAATTCAGGAACAGTTAAAGATGCAATACGAATGTTCAACGTCTTACGCGGATGTAAACGAACTCGAATCGCAGATTGAAAACTTACACAACGAGCTCAAGTTAAAATCCAAAGAATTATCAGAATCGGCTCTTGCGGTTAAAGAATTGGAAACGCAAATCAAGAATTTGGAAGAACAATTTGGTAAACAAGCAGACGGGTTTGAGGCGGATATGGAAGATTTAATACGTGCGAAAGTCGACCAAGAACAAAGAGCGATTCATGCAGAGGAGAATTTAAGAAAAGTCAAACTTCAAAACGCTCATACCGCTGGAAAACTTCAAGAGGAATTCAGAAAATTATCGATAGAAATGGCATCGGCTTTTCGAGAAAATGAAAATGCAGCGATGAAAGCCATTGATGAAGCCAGTCGACTCAGGGTAGAGAAAAAACATCTTGAAGAGACGATCAAGAAAGTCAAAAAAAGTTTGACCATCTCAGGAGCCAATACGAAGACAAATTGGCTGATCTAACAATCGAAATAACTCTAAAGTCAAAACAATTAGAAGAAATGGAGAAACAGATTGAAAACTTATCTCATGAGCTTACACATCAAAAAACTAGTTATAACGCCATGATTGAGGATCTCGATGGTGAAATAAACGACTGTGAAACCGAGATCCGTTTGGTAAAGGTGGATCTCGAGAGTTTAGAAAACGAGCTTAGGGATTTGAAAAACGCTAAAAATGACAAGGATAATGAAGTCGAAAGGCTGCAATCGGAGATAGAACGGCTGAAATCCAGATGTAACGACATGAAACAGTTTTGTAAAGAGAATGAATCGGAGAAAGAAAATTTGAAAAAACAAGTGTCTCAACTTAAAGGTGATCTCAAGAAGAAAGATGAAGCTATTAGTAGTATTGAGAAAAGGCTTAAGGAGGGAAGCAAACCGCCTCCGAGAAATAATAAAACCGTCCCGGTTTCTCGCAGCCCGAAAGAGGTCAACAATATGAAAGAAAAAGTCAAACAACTCGAGGTGTGTTTTCTAACTTACGTCCAATACTTATGTTGGATTTCGACCGTATTGTGTATACTTGTGCTAATTTTGAAATTTTATTATAATCAGGGCCAAATAAATCTCAAGGAAATAGCTTTAGAACGCGCCGAAGCTTCATTTCTAGAGAAAGAGAAAGATCTTAAACATAGAATTGAAGACTTGGAAAGACGATTAGAGGTTCTTGATCAAAACATCGAGAATCCACAGGTAACTTCATAACACTGTTTTTGATGAAAAGTTTAATATATATATTGTTTTTTTTTTCAAATTCAGATGTTCTGCAACTATCTTTTATACAACATGAATGATTAATCTTCTTCGATCACAGGCATCTACAGCTCAAAATCGTAATGATGCCGAGATTAAGAAGGCGGGAGATCAAGAAATCTTTGAATTACTAAATAAAAACAAGTGTATGGAAGTAGAATTGAAGGAAATGCAAGAAAGATATTCAGAAATAAGTCTAAAGTTTGCAGAGGTGGAGGGTGAAAGGCAACAACTTGTAATGACTCCTAGAAACCTCAAGAACTCTAAGTTGATAGTACAAACATAATCTGCATAATGGGAAATATGTAAATTGGGTTTTCTTTTTTTCTTTTTCTTATGTATTTTATTTTATTTTTTTGTTGGCTTTCTTGAGGATGTTACATGTACCTTGTAGATTAGCATGCTAATCCTCTTAATAATTATAATCTATGATTTTTTTTTCTACTTCCATTAGATCTTATAATAGGTGTGAGATGTGTTGTGCATTATAATTGAAAAGTGATGTTTTCTTGATTGTGTATAAGATGATAAGGCATGGAGCTAAAAAGCCTGTGAAAGGTGCAACAATAGTACAATACCTTGCCTGTTTAATAAGCTTTCAGTTGGAAACTTTTAATTGTCTCTCCCTCTATAATAAAAGATAACCAGGTTGTCTTTAGACCATGTGTAGTGGGTTGGCGCCCATTACACGTTCACTCCACGTGTCTTCGTTTGAGTGGATTAAACCCTCTGCAACTTTTCTTCATGCTTAACGTTCGTTATTCTACTCGTGCTCTTGCCCTTGGCACCCCTGCGGTGCGGTGTTTGGCTCCCATTTGGGGTGATGTGGCTAGTGGCGCTAACCCAATACACACGATGTTATCCGTCACAAATATAGTATACGTATTCTTAAACCACTTTGAACAAGGAAGATCCATAGCTTAAACCAACTACATATTGAACAATAGGATGCAATCATTTATCAATGATAGTTAACAACTTAACATTACTATGGATCAAATAATTCTTTCTAAGATATTTTTTTTAGCAATCACAACTTCCTTACACTTAAATGGAATTTGTGATTGCGTCAAGAAACAATCTCCTATAAAAACATACTAACGTTTAAAAATAACTGCAACATATATATTTTTTAATATTTGGTTGGTTTGGGTTTTTAGATTTTCACAACCCATGAGTTTTGGTTATAGACGGTTTGGATATTTGGTTATTGGATAGATGGTTCGGTTAACCGCCGATCTTGGGCATGGGTTGGATTCAAACTAATTTCCAAAAATATAATTAGCTATACTTTGATGAAATAAAATACTGTCAATACTTTTAAATGTATAAAAATGAATAAACGACAACGAATATGTTACTTATAGAAAACTGTAACAATTTTTTTTGGATACATGACATATTATTTGTAAAATATACAAAAATTGAAGGTTGGTTTTACATTGGTTAATTCACTTATTTATAAACATATAACCATAACTGAACCCAAAACACTACATCAGTTTCTCAACCGGTTTAGTTATTAGAGTTTTATACACACCCATAGGTCCTAAAATTTAATATGATATTTATCAAATAAAACTAAAGTTGTAAGAATCAAGCAAACTAAATGCACTAAAAACATCATGAGGTTAATCGAGGTGAGATCTTTGAATGGTGTAAATGGATACCGAATAAATGTAATATTTTCATGTGAAGAGCGTTATTGCATCGGATTCCTACTAAAGTGGCTCTTAGGAGGAGGAGTATTCATACAAAAGATACGCATTGTGTGCTTTGCGGTGACGGGGAGGAAACGGTGGATCATTTGTTTTCCGATTGTGGACTATCGATGGGGGTTTGGGATAGTGTGTCGAAGTGGTGCGGTATTCCAAACTGTTTCGCCTTTAGCCTTAAAGATGTGATGGAGCTTCATAAAGTGCATGGTATGTCTACACTTTGCAAAGAGGTCGTTAGAGGGGTGGTTATAGTTTGTTGTTGGAGGTTATGGAAAGCTAGAAACGAATCGGTATTTGAGAACAAAGTGGTCAAAGTCGTGGAGATAGTTGCGGATATCAAGGCCCTAACTTACTTATGGTTTAGTAATAGACATAATAGTAAAGGATTGTATTGGAAGTCTTGTTGTTATTTGTATATGATGTAATTTGTTTGGCGGCCTCTACTCTCCGTGTTGGAGAGTAGGTGGTGTTCGCGGTTTCGCTAAAGAAGTTCACTTTACAAAAAAAAAAAAATGTAAAAGATGCTAACATTTAATTTGGTGGAATCTTATAGATTTCTAACACATTAAAATTTGGTGGATTCTTATAGATTTCCAACACATTAATCCAGATTTGAATATTATCTATCAATGGTCCAACATTATCTAACACATTGTGTTTAATAATATTGAGGAAATATTAGGAAGTAGAAAAACGTAGATATTGAGGAAGGGGTAGTTGAAAATGATTGCTTACACAAAACCGATGCTATAATAAATTTCATGTTATGTAATAACTAGGATCTATTAGCAATGTATAGAAAAGAATGGGAGAATGGGAGATGAATTTCTTATTGATGTACATGTATGAAATACAAAGCCTCTATTTATAGGCTCAACATTAACATAAGAGTAAATACAATGAGGAGTTAAGGATGTGGAGAGTCACTAAAAATCATATATTCATAACACTCCCCCTTGACGATCCACATGATGAAATAGTACAATATTCTTGTAATACACTTGGTGATGTTGCCTCATTAAAAACCTTGTTAGGAAAACCCAGTGGGATAAAACCATAGCTAATGGAAAAAGAGTGCAGCGCGTATTGTTCCCCCCCCCCCCCCCTAATACTTCTGAATCAGGTATGTTGGCTCATTAAAAACCTTACTAAGAAAACCCAATGGGACAAAACTTAGTTAAGGGAAAAAGAATGCAACTTGAATAAGTTTCCCCCTCATTTTAACATGTATCCTTTACGTGACGTGTGTTCATCTTCCTTAAAAGTCGAATAAAGCCTATGATTTGTCGCTTGATCCCTTACTGTGCAATCCTTTATGTTGAACAATGTTGTATAATCTTCTAACGAGACTTTAGGTGCCTCTTTCCAAAAATTATCATATGTCCACGACTGTGTTTCGTTACATTCCTGCGTCTACAAGACTAACCAAACTTGTTTTGATGGGTTAGTAAAATATAATCAAATATCGTTTATACCTGAAATATTTCTTTGAACTCATTCCAATGTCTCTTCGCTTGACAAATGTTATATCATGACAATAAGCTCAAGTGAAAGATATTATAACCATACATAGCTAGCAAAACATATTAATGCACCTATGCATTTAACGATGACAAATGAGAATCTCTACTTTGGTAGGAGATGATAATAGGCATTTCTTATAACAAATGACTTAACAACCTTTAACATACTTTAAGGTTCAACTATGTCCATACTAAAAGATCCAATAATCTTCTAGATAAACTTGAGGGGTTAGTAAAATATACTTACATATATACTCGAACTGCAGTTCGAGTAATAATTAGACCGTGCCAAGGTCATTCAAAAATTCTCCTTCTAAAAGCTCGACAATTTCTCTCAATGATGCCTAGACATCATTACTGTAAATTGCGATTATAGTGAACTTTTAAAAGTAGAATGTTCATAGAACATGGCTAGTTTAATCAAACTTATATCCCTCTTTATGCGAATATCTCGAGTTGTACAACACTCGTTTTGACTATTTAGTGCACACGTATTTTGTCAACTTCATATAATACGTTCTTGAGGTTTTGACATCATTAATGCTTCTAGCATTATCAATCCATGAGAGAATTCTTTCCATCTTATCCAAATATGCATGTGCTTTCACTCTTTATAAGTTTTGCTACATAAATTTGCCCTTTTAACACATAGATATCTATATCATATGCAAAAATATCATGAACACTTGCTTTTATATCCAAAATCCATATTGTACCATGTTTGTACACTGTGTACATTGGGATGCCATAATAACCAGGTTCACATTTTCTATGTATGTTTATTGGAGTATTGGTGCACAATAATTACATCCATAAGGTGTTTCAATTAATCTCTTAAGCACTCAAATGCTTTAGGAAACTCATGGGGAGTTCCAATTATATTCAATTCAATAACATATACAACATGTGTATGTATTCAGATCTGAATTTATATAATAATCATAATATTCTCGAAAACTTATTTTATATGACTTAGTATCAAGTGATACATAACTTTCATAAGACGCATGTCAATTCTCTTTTATATATTACCAGACTAATAAGATATTGGAAAGTCAATGCATCCACCACTGGAGAATACGTTTTCTCATAATCAATCATAGGTCTTTGCAAAAATTCTCGTGCCACCAATTTCTCTTTATATCACTCAATTTGATTTTCACATAATTCGCATAAAAGACCCGTTTATGTCCAACATATTTTATAACTTCAGTTGTATGTACTGTTGGTCCAGATACTTTCCATGTCATTAGAGAATTCAGCTTTGCCTTATTTTCATCTTTCCATTTGGCCAATCATTTCTTAATATTCATTCATAGGCAGATCTTAAATCTTGATCCTCATCATTTAATCATTTTAAGCGCTACATTATATACAAAAGTATAACGACGTCGATTTTTTTATTCGATTCCATACATATCTGTTAGGATCGGAGGCCCTCATGATTGTGTTTGTTTGTGTAAATTGAACAATGAATGAATATGAAACAATGTAAAGTGCAGCGGAAATGAATAACAAACTTTGTAAACACAATCAAAGGAGAAAATAGTTTTGAGAAAGCATATGCAATTCATTTAGTCAAAAGATTTACAATACAAATCAAATGATTACAAACATGCTTACATACTAAGCTCCCCCTCAGCCTGATGCCCCAAGGTTGGATTGCACAAGATGAAATGATTGAATTGAGGAGAAGAACTCTCTCAAGACGAATCAAATGTAACAATACAGAGTACTGCTCCATTTATAGACAAACCAAACCGCTGAGGCATCTCAGCTGACGTCACCATGAAAGTGACGTTTAACAACCTAACAACCTGTATCTACTGTCTTCATACAATCACTGCTAAACCTAACAACTGACTATACATGAATCAGATGATATACTAAACTACTGCTCTTCCTAATCATCAGTGCTTTCCTCAAGGTTGATCAGTCCTTGATTGGGCAGTGCTTTGTCATCAGCAGTTTGTACCAGCAGTGCTTAGTTTCCAGCAGTCTTCTAGGCTTCATCAGTAGTTATGCAGAGCAGCAGTTGTATTTGGGCAGTGGATATGAGACCATCAGCTGTTGTAATCACTTTCAAGGGAGAAGACTTATTGTAAACAGCTGCTTATTGTGAATCCACTATTGTGACCAGGTTTTGGCTTTACATTATCTGTTCCTCTGGTAGGGTTCAATCCCAACAATCTCCCCCTGGAACAGATAATGCCAAAACCTGTCATTATTCTGGATCTTTATTACTCATCAGAAGTTCCCTTGCTTTTCTTTTAAATTCTTCTTCAAATTCTTTGGAACTTGTGTCGTCTTCATCCCGGCACAGTGTAAGTTCAAGGAGATCCTGCAAATCTTCAACACTAAGGCCTAGTGCTTATTTCCTTGATATGTACTTCACTTCACCATTGGATCTGACCAAGGTCAATACGTGGGTCTTTTGATCAGACATCCACTTTAGTACTTTTAAACCCAATGGGTTTCTTGGGAGAGATTTATTCATTGATGAGTTGGGGGATGTTGGCCTTGTGAAAACTTGCAGAATTTCAGACATTCTTTTGAAGGCCATTTCAATAACATTGTTTGCTGCAGCTATGTCTTCTGCAGTTTCCTTCTCTATCTGCTCCTGTCTCTTTTGTTGATCTGGCTCAATGTCTGAAACTTCTGAAGTATTTGGTGATGCAGGCTTAGTTAACACCTTTTTAAAAAGGTTTTGAAGTTTTTCTGAGTTCGCTTCTTTTAGACCCATTTTCATGATGGTTTCTTTGAAGTACTCAACTTCCTTTTCCTTTACCTCTTCACTGGTCAGCTGTTCTCCTTTTTCTTGGTTTGTCATAAGAGTAGGTCGGAACAGTGTTTTGAGGTTTTCAATCTGCTGTTCAAGCTTCATCATTTGTTCACGCTTCTTTGAAGTGCCTGATACAGTTATCTTCCTTTTCTTCAGCCTTCCATAGGCTTCATCAGTTTGCTGCTTTGACCATTTTGATATGGCATTTGCAGTGTCCACCTTTGCATCCACCAGCTCCTGTTTCTTTTTCTTGTACTCAGCTGTTTGGTCATTGATGAACTTTTTGTATTTACTCCAATTTGGAGCATTCTTCTTCTTTTTAGGATCGCTCTTGATTCTATCAATCCTATCAGCTTCATGCCTTAAAAGCACTATTGGCCATTCTTCAAATTGGTTTTCTTCAGCAGGATAAAATTTTTCTTGCATTATGTATGCAAGAAGTTTTCTTCTCATCTCTTTTCATTGTTCTGCCTTTTCTTTGCTCAGCTCATGTGCAAAATCTTTTATTAGATCGACTTTTGTGAGCAGAAGTTCCAATCTTTCAGCAATGGCTTCATCACCTTGACCTTTACATTCAACCTTGGCTCTTATCTTAGCCTGTCTTACTTTAAGTTCAAGATATTCATCCATGTCTTCTGGAACCATGAAGCCAACTAGTGAAGAAAATCTTCTGTTTGAAGGATCATCATCATTGTAGAACTGCCTCATCTCATTTTTTATAGCTTCCAGTTCTAGCGGATATCTTGCAGCAGTGGGATCATATTGGTCCTCATCTGGCTGAGTAAGTTTTCTTTTTCTGGTGTAGAGCTTTGTTGGTTGTGATGTGAGACTGGTGGAAACAGTGGTGGATGTCTGACTAACAGTGGTTGAAACAACTGGTGTTTCAACCGCTGTTGTCATTACAACTGCTGATATGTCAGCAGATGTCTTCTGCTTTTGAGCAGGGGATGGAGGTGGTGAGGTAGTTTTTGATGATGGTGATGGTGGTGGTGAATCATCAGATATGACAATCCTTCTCCTTTTTATTGTAGGAGAGGCTGATGATGTCTTGGGTGGATCAGTGGTTTGACTGATGGAAAGTGTCTGATTGACAGTCGTTGAAATAACTGGTGTCTCAACCACTGTTGTCATTACAGCAGATGTTGTAACATCTGCTGTCTTCTGCTTTATGGCAGGAGGCAGTGGTGGTGATGTGATTGTAGATGATGATGGTGTGAAGACAGTGGTTTTTGTGGTATGTGATGGAGTGGTGTGTGTTGAAGAGATGGCAGCTGTTTGGCTACTGACAGCAGTTTTTGTAACCACTGCTGTATCAGCTGTTTTAGATGTTTGTTTTCCTTGCTCTGGTTCAACATACCGACCATCTTCAATTCCCTTTTTCTTCATCTTCTTGACATTCTCCCCCTTTTTGGCATTATCTGCCAGGGGGTTATCCATAAAAAAGATAGTAGAGGGAACTTTTTCACCATGGGCAGTCTTTTGTATGCTGGCCTTTATGGCCTTGATATCTGCTTGAGTATCTTTGAATCTTGACTCCACCATATTTGTCAGCATTTTTACATGTGTTTCATGCTGCTGATCAGCCATCTGTTTTTGGTGTTCAAGTAGGGGTTGGAAGATATTCCAGAGCTCATTTGCAACAAATGCTTGTGGTGGAGCAGGTGCTTGAGGTGGAACAGCAGTGGCTTGTGCTTTTTGAGCTTTCAAAATCTCTTGCACCATACCTTTTATTTCAGCAACTGAATCTTCAAGTTTATCAACTCTGTCCGTCAATTCCTGATATTTTGAATCATCACCTACTTTAGTAGGATCATCTGAATCCCCACCAGCAGTGGTTGTATCAATGTGTGACTTAGGAACTGAGTCCCAAAAATCACCCATTGATGCCCCTTGTTCTTGGTACTGGGGACTTCTTTCTTCAGCACTTGATAATCCTTTTATGGTACCAGTGGTTAAAACAAGCTCACTAGTGGTTATCGAAGGTGCTATAGAAGAAATTGCCTTCAAGGGAGTCTTATTAATGAAACAACTGTCCAACTGAAGATCTATTGATCCATCAGTTGTAGTTGCTGCTTCACTTGAACTACCACCGAGAGTTACTTGTAACTCAGGGGGTGTAACCTCCTCAGTTGTTGCTGGGAAAGCAGAGGTATAAGCATCAGACCCAGTCACTTGTGGGAGTATACCCTCAGTGACAGGTGATAGAGAGGAACTGGTTTGTGTCTGAGCAATAACAACTGCATGCAACAAGGGTAGCATGGATTGTGGTAATATTATTGGTGAGGGTATGGGAGTTGAAAGAGACATGTCCTTGGGATCAGGACTGAGGAAGATGGATCCGATTGAATCCAGAGCTTCATATTGTGGGGTCCCTGTGGTTACAACCTGATCCTTTTGTGAGGATGCAGGAGGAGTTTTAGGCAATGGTTGAGATCTTTCTTCCAACTGCTATGAGGAAGTAGCAGCAGTGGTTTGTGGTGACATTTGTTTTGTCACAGGCAGTTGCTCTGGGATCTCATCTTCCAGAGTTGCCTTTGTTTTGGGTTTGGTGGGTTTTCTGGATGTTTTTCTTTTGGTCTTTTTGGTAATGTCAGGTGTGGGTTTCAAAGCAGTGGCAGTGCTGCTCTGATCACCTGGAGCAGTGGGCTCAGCAGCAGATGTCTGAGGAGCAGTGGTAACTGCTAAATTCTGCTCGGACACCTCTGCTTTTGTTTTTATTGGTGCCAATATTCTAGTGAATGTTTCAGGTGTTAAACTTTTTATTTTAAAATAACCACCTTGTTTTGGCACATTTTCATTTTCTTTTTCAAATTTTTGTTGAAAATAGTAGCTTAGAAACCTTGGAAAGAGTAAAAATGCTTTGCTATCAACATTCTTTACCAAGTCATTGAAGATTTCCTGAGAATAATTGTAATCTTTATTATTTAAAATGGCATAGCCCAGGCATTGAATCTTCAATGGTATTTCGTTAAAAGCTGTTGTTTTATTTGAAACACACGACAAAAGTGTGTGGAATAAAAATCTGGGTGCTGACGGAAAATAACCTTTTTGTAAGGTATCTACCTTTGATTGTTCTGCATATCCCCTTTTCAGAAAATCAGCTTTTAACTCGTTTTTATCAAAAGAAGTTTTACCTTTCTGATCATCGAGTTTGAAGACTTCTGAGATTGATTGTGGAGTGATTTGAATCGCTTTACCCTGTATCGAGGAGTTAATGGCTACTACTTTTCAGTCTTGTTTTTCAAGCGTAGTATTTTTCCAGAACTCTCTCTGGGTTTTCAAGTATATAGGAGCGTCTACTGTCAACAAAGTTTTGTACTTTGATGCAGAGAGTGTGTCGATGACGGAATCGAAGGTGCGATTGTTTGAGGGTTTTGTGAGGAGACCCAAGTAGTTGTGCGGTGATTTGTATGGGATTTCAATGGTTTCTTCGGCCGTTTGAGCGACCTCTTTTGAAGATGATGGTGATTTTGGTTTAGATTTTGATTTTGATTTTGACTTCGTCATTTTGATGAAGAAGAATCGGAGAGTGATTTTGGAAGAAAGGTTGGAAACTGCTTTGTGAAGAGAACTTTGGAATTCAATTCGACAGTGTAAAACCCTGTTTGGGATTTTGATCAGGGTTTTATTTAGGGAAAAAGTGACTGCTGATGTGGCAGTGGTTATTATGATCTGAAGGCTAAGAACTGACCACGTGTCAAACACTGATGAAATGGATGAAGGGTGGAGAACAGTTGTTTTAGGAACCACTGATGTACCAAGCATCAGTATTTACAACGGTAATAAAGTGAAAACAGTGGAAGATTTTTACTATCAGCGGATAGTATATCAGTGGATAAGACACTGATTTTGAGCATCAGTGCTTGCCAAGCAAAATGAGGATCAGTGGTTGACTTTCAGCAGTGGATAGTAATTAGGAAACAGACGTTTGAGCAAAACAGTGGTTAGGGTTAAAATAAGGGCAATGGTTTGAGAGTTCATATTCGGCAACTTTTTGCAGAGATTTTCATTCAAGGTTTTGCCACATGTCAAATTTTCTCTTGAAATTCTTACGAATTACTGACAGTGGTTTTGTATCCTGGATGATGAGAACTTTTTACTAAGGCAACTCATTTTCATTTAATATCCAAATTAAAACATGAGTGCCCCAGTAGTTTAAGCACTGTTTAGCAATCAACCTTTGATTAGTGTTTAGAACAACCCTGAGTATGACATGACCTTGACATATGCACCATTTCCTTTTGACCCATTTATGAGGACAAAAATACCAATAAAAATAAGGTACCATATCCTGACAGGAAATTTAAACTATTGCCAACAAAAACCAGCAAAAGTTCAAAATATATTATTTAAAAAAAAAACGAATAATATATCCTGGTTATTTAGAGGAAATCCTTTGAAAAAAAATGGATAAAGGATTTTCTGAAAATAGCATAAAAAAGGATCTGGTAAATTTTCAATAAAATACGTAATCATATCATTCTCAAGTTTATGAAAATGGTTAGTGGTTTGACAGCAGTGGTAGAAAATTTTGAATACATTTTGACCACTGTTTGGTACCATTTTCTTTGTCAGTTGATTGCAAACATGAGGACACATGGATGAATTTTTTGAACATTTGTCTAGTCCTCTTTGGAGTTCATTCACCGGAATCAAAACCTTTTCCTGAGCAGATGAATGCACACAGTTGCTTAATGACCATTATTACCCTAAACTTTGACTCATAAGTGTTTTATGTTTGTACTCTTTTCTTCTGACTTCAAAAGTTTTGAGATAAACACACTTCTGAGTTTTTGTGTATTTCTTCTTCCCTTTTTACCCTTCCCATTTACAAGTAATGAATTACTTACTGGGAGGTCTTTAAGGGAAAAACCTTAATCCAATATCATTTTATCGTAATGTTTTGAGAGAATTGGTCATGTTTGCACAAGTTTTTCAACCAATCTCACACTACATATAATATGGACTATGTTGATCTATGATTTTCTGAATGTATTTTAACAAAGTTGATTTTGTTCATTCGAGGATCCTCAACCTGTTTTTCAACACACCAGATCTTATGACTAAAGTTTTAAATTCCCTCTTTTATGTTTACCAAAAACACTAATGTTTTAAGAACATAGGTTTTGTTCATCTAAGGTTCATACTTTAGTATTAAACATGATGAAACAGCACAAAATTCACAGCAATAGGTGAAGTCAATTTTGAAAATAAGAGATAATCCCATAGTTTTAATAGATATGTTTTCAGATCTAGAAACCATGAGTGTCTTGTGCATGAAATCACTTGTTGTGTGAGATTTGTGTGTCATATGACATCTTGGTTAATTTACAGAGTTTTTGAATAACCATTTTGATCATGGTTTACTCGTTACTCTGTTTTTCAACTAAATACAACCAACCTTAGTATCAATGAATTTTGAGCCGAACTGTTATGTCAAATTGATTGTTAGATCGAATTTGACTGTCCAGGCTCTGATACCAATTGTTAGGATCGGAGGCCCTCATGATTGTGTTTATTTGTGTAAATTGAACAATGAATGAATATGAAACAATGTAAAGTGCAGCGGAAATGAATAACAAACTTTGTAAACACAATCAAAGGAGAAAATAGTTTTGAGAAAGCATATGCAATTCATTTAGTCAAAAGATTTACAATACAAATCAAATGATTACAAACATGCTTACATACTAAGCTCCCCCTCAGCCTGATGCCCCAAGGTTGGATTGCACAAGATGAAATGATTGAATTGAGGAGAAGAACTCTCTCAAGACGAATCAAATGTAACAATACAGAGTACTGCTCCATTTATAGACAAACCAAACCGCTGAGGCATCTCAGCTGACGTCACCATGAAAGTGACGTTTAACAACCTAACAACCTGTATCTACTGTCTTCATACAATCACTGCTAAACCTAACAACTGACTATACATGAATCAGATGATATACTAAACTACTGCTCTTCCTAATCATCAGTGCTTTCCTCAAGGTTGATCAGTCCTTGATTGGGCAGTGCTTTGTCATCAGCAGTTTGTACCAGCAGTGCTTAGTTTCCAGCAGTCTTCTAGGCTTCATCAGTAGTTATGCAGAGCGGCAGTTGTATCTGGGCAGTGGATATGAGACCATCAGCTGTTGTAATCACTTTCAAGGGAGAAGACTTAGTGTAAACAGCTGCTTATTGTGAATCCACTGTTGTGACCAGGTTTTGGCTTTACATTATCTGTTCCTCTGGTAGGGTTCAATCCCAACAATATCTTAGACATGATATAACTTAGCGAGATCTCTTTATTTTCAGGTACCTGAGGTTCTTCTTGAACCATCATGTCTAATGTCTCTGCAGGAGATCATATTACTATAACCTCGACTTGACCATCTTAATTACTTGCTCCAATTTTCGAGGAATTTTATTATTGGAATCGACTAGTCTACCACGCTTCAGGCGTGCAATAGACTCATTACAAAATATATGGTTGTCCTCTTGCGACACAAATATAACTGGAGCATAAGCAGTTGATTATGTGACTTACTTAGTCACTCTATTTAGGTCAGTGAACTTGTCTGGTAATTTGTTCTTTAATATTGGTAAATGAATTATACTTTAACTTCTAGTTCATAGTTTATAGTCTGAGGATCAAGGTGACATGATAATTCATTTCACTTTTCACTTTCCAACTGCTTGTTATCTCCCCCTAATGTTGGGAACATTCATTCACTAAAGTGAAAACCAATGAGCCATAAACAAATTTCTCACTAATGGCTTTAAGTATTCAATCATAGACGATTATTTATACCCAATATATTCTCAAACTTTTTAGAAGTCCCATCTTTGTGCGGTGTGGTGGATGAGTTTTAATATATGTCGCACAACCAAAACCTTTGATGAGACATCTTTGGTTCCTGACCAAAAACCAACAATATGGGGAGAATTATTACTTATTGGCTTGATGTGAATTGATGGTACTATGTATAAAATTACATGTGCTTAAACGAACTTTTGCTCCTCTCATGATCATTGGCTCTGTAACCAATAGTAATCTGGATTAATATGCTTGTATCACATTAGCTAAGCCACAATCACACAAGCTTCAAGTTGTGGATTTGATAACCATTTAAACGATGCATCGATTTCAAAATACTAAATGGTATCATGTCGAGATACACATATTCCCTTATTATTTCCAATATATTTAGGGATCTAAACCATACTGTAGTTGGTATATCAATAACTTCCCTTGAGAGCAAATATTGCATGTGTAAGTACCATGAAGAATCTTCTAGTTCTTTGATATTTTTCACATCATCTAGACTCGGTATGGTCTAACCGGTCATGCCAATCATTAAATGATTATGAACCATAAACTTTGGGTTTGTGATCATCATATATGCTTTTAGTTGCACTCGTGTTTGTTCAATACACAAATAGAAAATACAAGAGAATAATGATTATTATTTCAATCATTCATATTATAACATGTTTTCCATATTTTATTCTCGTATAATTACTCCCTTATATTGCCACTTCTTGTGGTCGATTTCAATATAAACTTGGTTGAGGATCATTACAGTTTCCTCATTTACCATGATCATGGCGTCTATAACGACCGTTTTATAGTCATCGCAATATAAACATGGTTGATCTCATTACATGAGCATCATTCCTGAATTACCATGATCACGATCTTTGCACTAATTATTATATCATCACATTTTATTCAAAGAATAATCATACAATATTCATGGTGGCGTCATTACAATTTCCTTAGTTATTACATGATTGTGACCTTTCACTGATCGTTATATCATTACATTTACTTTAGGGAATGGATAGCTCCAAATAACCTTGAATATTCTTTAATAATATTGCTACTTTATGAGCATATAATCATATATGTATTACTTGCACTATGTTTTATGTGCACATTGTTTGTATACTAAACATATAAAATACGAGACAACATCGTATTAGCAACTCAAACTTTGAACACTTTATTCTCATATGATCACTCTCTTTATTCGCCTCTTTAGGTGGTCTATCTCGTTATTAACATGATCATCATTACACTTTTTTTATAATCAATTTCATTATTAATTTGATCATCATACCAATTTTTCAGTTATGTCTATGATCACAATAATCAATATATAATCACATTTTCTTTGAAGAATGAAGGAAAGCCAAAAAAATATTTCATAGCTTTTCATTACCTTAAATCTATTTTCAAAGCATGGATAGGGTAATGTCAATATATAACTATATCAAACAGACAAAATGGATTATATTGATGATCTTAAGGAAAGTTTATCTAGTATATATTTTCTTAAGCATGCAAATACGTAAACTAAATACAAGCAAGATTTAAAACTTATATATTATATCGAACACACACATGCTTTTATATGCTTATAAATTGTAATTTGTCATCTACAAGAAGGTATCGACAAACAATGTTTATATAATTCAGTTTGAAAGCCATGCTTAAAACAATCTTCGCAACTCCTAAAAGTAAATTAAATACAGGCAAGACTTAATACTTTATCATAAATTATTAAAAAGTTATCACATACTTCACTAATTGTAGAAAAAGAATAATTATATAGTTAATATAATTATATATAGTTAAGAGAAGATCTTAAAACATTCTCCATTGCTCAACACATTATCTCATGAACAAATTAGTTTATACAATAATAAACGTTGCTTGATAAGTAAACTATTTATATGTATAATATACTGAGAGAAATTACAATGAAACGTAGCAACATGATAAGTGATAACCAATTTGTTCATGATAACCAAAATATAATTTTTTTATTATAAAATGCGAGATATAACAATAATGAAATAATATGGTATTAATTTGCATGATATTTCTACCGGTGATTTATCCAATCAATTAGTAAACTAATAAGATATAGTTTCTACCCCAAATGTTTATGAAATATAATCAGATTAACTTGTTTCATGCATCATTTAGGTTTTTTTTTTCTTTTTTTTGGGTTACAATTTCAATTTCTTAGTTGAAGTCAAAAGGTTGAAATAATTATTGTATAATAAAAACAAATAAATAATGTGTTTAGTGAGAATAATCTACACCAATCAAGGTGTTTATGTATTTAGAAACTGGTCTGGTTGTGATACATCCAATTGTTGATGAAAATTACATTTATACCATCTCTGGTTATATATTTGTTTATAATATAACCTTTGTTTGCTTATTTGCCATTTCAAAAAAAATATGTAACACATATATGTTTATAAAAATTTTGAATTACTAAAACTTTAGCCTCGTAGATTTGAATCTGTTAGTTCTCAAATTATATCAACACAAATTAGTTTAATTTCTTTTTCATTAAGAATGAGATTTAAATTTAGTATACAATTTTGAGTGATATGTCCAATAATTTATAAAAAGGGATGTGAGTGCTATCAATAGCATGGAACTAGGAGGGGTAAGAGATCATTTTGAACACTATATAAATACATCTAGTTAAAGCTTTCAAGTCAGAATATGTTAATGTAAAACAAATATCAAATAATCAATTAGAAAAAAAAAACTTTTAATATCAATAGCATGGAACTAGGAGGGGTAAGAGATCATTTTGAACACTATATAAATACATCTAGTTAAAGCTTTCAAGTCAGAATGTGTTAATGTAAAACAAATATCAAATAATCAATTAGAAAAAAAAACTTTTAAAAACAGATTTGTTCCAGAAACCATTGTGGTCCAAAAAAAATTTTTTTTTTTTATTTATTTGATATCTGAATATTCCTTTTTAAAATCGTGGTTATTTATGTATAAGATGGTTTTTTTTTTCTTTGGATGATAACAATGAAAAAAGAAACCAACTTGCCATCCATTATATGAATATGAATGCCAATAAGTAATATAAGACTAATAAATAAGAAATCCATGGAAGAAAATAGAACTTACCTTTTAGATTTTTAGATGATTTGATCCAAATATTATGTTTAGTTGGTAGAAGGTGAATCGAGAAGGGGCGCTCGGTAGCCATCATACACACCAAGCATTCACGCAATCGCATCAATGGATATCAAACCCAAATTAACATATAGTTTACACGCGAACGGTTACCGCCTATGTACGACTCTTTGACCGAACACTTTCGTGCTGATAACGTGTTATGTAATAACTAGGACCTATTAGCAATGTATAGAAAAAAATGGGAGAATGGGAGATGAATTTCTTATTGATGTACATGTATGAAATACAAAGCCTCTATTTATAGGCTCAACATTAACATAAGAGTAAATACAATGAGGAGTTAAGGATGTGGAGAGTCACTAAAAATGATATATTCGTAACATTTCATAAATTTTATGTCTGTTTTCTAACACAAAACTATACCCCAAAAGCTTCAAATAGAGCCATGTTTTTTTTTAAATTAAGAAACATTAATTATGTTTTGTTTCTCTTTTTGTACCGAGTGATGAGTTTGACGATAAAAGGGATACTGGTATACTACAACAACCATGCCCAGTAAACCCCACCAATAGCGATGCTATAATAAAAGGGATATTGGATTTTAATAATCCTAACTTTCATACGTTAGCCGACATTAATCGGTTGCAGGTTTGGTTCGTGGGTTAGTCATGGTGCTAGCTAGAGGCACATGGGGTTGTTTATTTAACCATGATAAGGCGATTGTGAGAGGTGTAGGGAATGCAATGTTGTGGATGTAACTATTGGTTAGGGTGAAATGAGTGTTTGAGGATGTTTAGCTTATGTTAATTAGCAGAGTTATGGTTTATATTCATGTTTTGTTGCTTAATTTATAGCTTTGTTTGGTTATTTTATGGTCATGATTTACATGGGTAGCGTTTAAATGGTTGTTAAAATGGATTGCAGATTTTAGGGTTGTTCTGACACTCTTAACATACACTAGTTTGGTCATGGGTTTTTTTTAACATACACTAGTTTGGACTTCATGATTTTAGGGTGTCTCTGGTGGACAACTGAAGCTTATACCATTTTAACCTAATCGTTCGATTTGCATTCAGCTAAAAAAGGGGAGTTCGTTTAGTTGAAAACCGTGGTAGTTAGCTACTAAAAAAAATTCCATTTCCATTGGTCTGTTTTCCAGTCCTTTCTTCAAGTTAGTTAAGCAAAATAAGAAGTCCGCTTGCTTGCTTTGATGCTGAGTTATATTTTACATTTGTAGGTTCAGATAATACATTAAAACCAAAATCAAAATTCCAAAAGCTAATACATCAAAATCTAAATCAATTCAACTTCATTTTTTAGTATATTGATATGATGTTGGATTATTCTGCCATGTATCCATCTTTTGCAATCTGCATATATTAGATTCATTAGTTATACTACTCAAAGATGTTAACTTCAGCATAAAATCAACGTTTAGGTATATCAGTTTGAAGTCGGGGATGGCGATAAGCGGAGAGAAGATTAAAATACTGAACGTTGTGGAAGTTGGCGGGAATATTATCAAACCAACAATTCACAACACAAATCAATAATTTTGATGTTGAATATCAGATTTATGGGCTTGATGCTAAAATGGTATTTACATCAGTTAGTGGACATCTTAAAATGGTCTTCCCAGATCATGTTAAGAGTTTTGAATCTTGTGACCCTATTACACTATTTGATATAGATATTGAAAAGTCACGAGGACCAGAAATTTGTAATAAACAATTTATGTGATGAAGCCAAAACTTGCAAGTACCTCATTCTATGGCTAGACTGCGATATTGAAGGGGAAAATATTTCTAACGAAGTTACAGAAGTCTATATAGAAGTGAATCCTTATCTCGAAATTCGTAGAGCTCATTTCTCATCCATATATGATACGTATGTGGATTGATACACTATTTATTTTTCCGCTCTAGAATATATTGGTTTTACAAATTGTTGTTTTTATCGATAGGCACATTCATAATGCTGCTAGAGATGCTGGATGGATTAATTACATGTTTTCTGATGCTGCTGAGTTCAGGAGAGTAAGTACCACCAATCGAAAGTTTGGTTTTCTGATGCTGCTGAGTTTGGATGGGGACATCTAGTACATCTTTTGTCTACCCTGTTAGGATGTGCCCCCCCTAAAGGAAGTATATGCAATAGAGGCCATACCTTGTGTACTATAAATATTGATTTTGAATATCAGATTTATGGGCTTGATGCTAAAATGGTATTTACATCAGTTAGTGGACATCTTAAAAAGATGGTCTTCCCAGATCTTTTGAATCTTGTGACCCTGTTACACTATTTGATATAGATATTGATAAGTCACAAGGACTAGAAATTTGTAATAAACAATTTATGTGATGACGTAAAAACGTGCAAGTACCTCATTCTGTGGCTAGACTGCGATATTGAAAGGGAATATATTGCTAACGAAGTTGCAGAAGTCTGTAGAGAAGTGAATCCTTATCTCGAAATTCGTAGAACTCGTTTCTCATCCATATATGATACGTATGTGGATTGATACACTATTTTTTTCCGCTCTAGAATATATTGGTTTTACAAATTGTTGTTTTTATCGATAGGCACATTTATAATGCTGCTAGAGATGCTGGATGGATTAATTACATGTTTTATGATGCTGCTGCTGAGTTCAGGAGAGTAAGTACCACCAACCCAAAGTTCGGTTTTCGGTTTTTGAAAATCGTTCGGATGGGGACAAAACATAGGTGTAAGGATGGGGACCACTAGTACATCTTTTGTCTGTCCATGTCAGGATGTGCCCCCTTAAAGGAAGTATATGCAATTGACACAATACCTTGTGTACTATGAATTGTACATTGCCAGCTATAAATTACTCCTCTTCTTGTTTGTTCTTTTCTGTTTTTTAAAAGGATGTTGTACGAATTTCTTCAACAAAGATATGTTTGCTGCTCTTTAATATTTATGATAATTAAAGATACAAAGAGATGCGACGAAACGATTGTTTTTTTGAATCTATATTTTCATATGAAAGAGCAGTTCTCAATCATGAACGATCATATATATATAAATTAAAGGAAAAACTAGATCTGGAGTTTTAGATCGAGAATCGTGAGTAAACTAAAAAAAGAAACAAATCTGAAAGGTGAAGTGGAGAAGAAACGAGTTGTGATTCTTGAATCTAGATTTTGATATGGTGGGTGCCGATGAAGAAACACGGAGTCATCACTGGGGTGATTTGAACCACTTTCTCTGAGAGGATGGAGAATCACAACTTGCTTCTTCTCTTCGAATCCAGATCTGCAAAAAAAAAAAAAAAAAAGAAAGAAAAGAAAAGTGGGAATGTAGCGACGGCCGGTAGGGAAATAATTCCATTTTTCCAGCTACAAAAAGTGTGTTGCCCCATATCTCTTGCCCTAATAATGAGGTGAAGACCTCCTTATATAGGAGACATGGGCAACCCTAACCTCAATGGGCCAGGCCCAGTTAGGGGTTGTCTCTACAAGCCCACAACCTAGTGTAGTGTAAACTACATCGCGTTGGGCTTCGCGGGTTAGTACTTAATAATAAATAACAAAACAATAAAAGGCAATAAGTAACGGAAATGTCTGATCGTTTGGGTTGGGTCCAATACCATACCAATCACGATTTTAGCAACGGTTCGGTTCGGTTTTTCTGTTTTTGAAACAAATTACGTAAGATTCAAAAATAAAAAAGGTATAATTCAAAGTTTAAGAATCTTTCTTGAGTTAATTCCACAGCTTATCGTTTATTAATACACAAAATTTCACTCTATCCTTTGTCTTTAAAATGTTCACTGCATGTTCTTTATATACCAATTTTGCACACTCTTTATCCTTTTCTCTAACTACCATCCAACACCTCCGTTAAATGCTATCTCGTGAGGGGTAAAAACGTCAATTTGACATGTGTCTTCATTTAAAACACCTAGTATTCATTTCATTCAACCTTCAAACACATCGCATATCAAAATTACACAAGTTAGGGTTTCTTCAAAGCATTGAATTCAGATTTCAACAAATCATGGTAGCAGATGTGGACCAGAAAGGCAACAATCATTAAGTGATGGGGGTTTGGTGTTGGTGGGTGCTGTTGAGAGATAAACTTGGTAATGAGTTGTATTATTATTAATGATCATAATAGGTATACAACAGGGTCCTATATATAGACTATACATAACATCATTAGGGTCGACTATTAGTGTCTAGGGCTAGGCCTACACTATACAAAGATATCGACTAATACTCCCCCTAAAGCTAAGGCCGGGGACCGACTCTTAGCTTGGAATTTAAAAAGAGAAAGTGATCTTGTCACACCCCAACCGATGGCGGAAACATCGAAGTGAGACGAAAACGAGATTGCAAGAGACTTCATAATACTATTTGTGACAAATATTTAAATAACGATATTTCATTTCATTACTAAATCAAAGTACATTGTTTGGAACAAATACGAAAAGGAACATGAAACAAAATTACAACAACAATAAAAAATTAAAATGGGTTTCTATTTCATCCTACTAGATTTCGTTCATCATCATCGTCATCAAATTCCTGCAACACATATTAAAGTATAGTTCAACACAAAAGTATTGGCGAGTATACAAGTTTGATTACTAGCATAAGTATAAAAGTTTAAACGAATCCACATGGCATAATTGTTAACTTAAAACTAACATACAATTCTAGCATGCAACTATACATGACAACCCAAAGATTCCCACTATAGCATAATCTAATCATAGCAATGAATAGACCATTTTGTTTACTTGACATGACCTCAAGAATACGGGCGGTGCGTTAATCCTATAGCGCTATACATGTTAAGGGAGGCTTGTACGAAGTTAATGACAAGTAAAAGCATAAGAATAGTCTAGCATATACGAATTTAAGCATAACGTATTAAACATGTATATTGGATTGTTTGTTTGTTTTTTAAGCATAAAGTATGTGATCGTGTGAGTTTGATAATGCATACATACGTATTGCACCCAAAAGTGTTAAAATAAAAAGGGTCATATACACTCACAGTTTTGCTGCTTTCCGATTATTCCGTGAGTTTGATGAATGTGGGAGTTGGAACACCGATGTTACCCTACAATGGGGGAAATGAAGGTGTGTGAGAATTCGAATTTTGACGAAGGATTCGGATTTGGAATTCAAGTACAAAAAGTATGTATACACAAAAATATATATCTGTCTAAGTACTCGTTTTGACACTAAGTTTTTATGTGATTTCATGGGTCCTAACTTGCCCATTAGAATCATAAACGAGAAGTTTAGAACAAAGATAACATAACCTAAGTTCATAATACCTAACCATAAATCGGTTAGTATCATGAAATCGGCCAAAATATATATTTTTGTGTCTTATATTATATAATATTATTGTATTTGGTCCATCATGTATTATCATAGATGTCATGAAAGTCAAACATGGAGGTATGTATACCTCTTTGTATGAATTCACCAAAGCACAAAGTTTATCAACATAGTTGATAAACTCTGTTGGTCATGAATAAGAATAACATAAACTAACTAATTTTGCCAAGTAGCCAAGTAAGATCAACCCGAGTGTTCCATACCCATCATGGTAAATGTTGGAGGTGCGGTAGGGTTGTGTTACTTTTGAGTCTTGGAAGCTACTTGTATGTTCATACACAAGTCCATAAGTGAGATAGTGGAACTAGTTTGGAAAGCCAAGGCTCCCATGGCTCACACTTCTACCAAAACACAAGTTCATCCATTTAAAGATGGTGAATCTTGGATGGTTTCAACACTTGGAACATGTATGAGCATATTGAACTTGCTTCTTGGTGGAAATCAACCACAACACAAACTCACAACTATGAACTTAGTTGTGAGCTTGGTGGGTACAAGATTCCACCAAGTTTTTATCAAGAAATGTAATGTATAAAAACATGAACGAAAACAGAATTTTAGTTCCACTTTGGACCTCAAATGTGGTGAGGTTTCACTTTAGTTTGCCATGGCAAACTTGTGAAAACCTTCCTATAGGTTATCCAAGAAGAATGATAGGAGAAAACATGAAGAAATAAGAAGATAAATGAGCTAAAACTCACTTAGAATACTTCTAACTTTCTGCCCAAAGTTTGTAAATTTATAGAGATTATGAGGATCTGGGAGAGATTAAGTGTTTGGAAAGTGTTTAGGAGTGAAATAGGGCTCTTATTTATAGGATGGGATTAGGGTTTAAGTCATTGATGAAGTAGGAAGTGATTGGGTGTTGTATAAAGGTGAAAAGTAGGTAAAACGCGGTTGTTTGCGTTTTCTGTCGTAACCTGCTGCCAGCTCCGTTCGTGCGGATGAAGGTGGTTCGTGCAAAGGAGTGCTAGTTCGTGCGAAGGTGGTCACGTCCGCACGAAGGAGGTTGGTTCACACAAAGGAAGGTTGGTTCGTGCGAGAGTGGGCTGGTTCGCACAAAGGAGGGTACGTCCGCACAAAGGGCTTCATCCGTTCGAGAGCGTTAGTTCGCATGAGGCAGGAAAACCATGATTTGTCTTATAAACTGGAACAAAGTCAAATACATGAACATTTAAAGATGCAATACGAATGTTCAACGTCTTACGCCGATATAAACGAACTCGAATCGCATATTGAAAACTTACACAACAAGCTCAAACTGAAATCCAAAGAGTTATCAGAATCGACTCTTGCGGTTAAAGAATTGGAAACACAAATCAAGAATTCGGAAGGGGATATCGATTCTTGCGGTTCGATTCTTGGCTAGAGTTCAGCGTGTGGTCCACAGTAACTTTTCGACCCCTCAGGGGCGAGGCTTTATTTTTAGTAGATTATGGTTTTCTATTCAGAAGGGGATGGCGGCGCAGTTTGTTGCCCGTCTACCTGCTATCCTTATGTAATTCGCACCTTTATTGAATGAAAGATACAACTTATAATCAAAAGGCAAGTTAGGAGATATAGGGTTGAATGTAACTGAAGAGAAAATAGGGGAGGCAAGAGTTTAGGAGATGGGTGGGGAGGTATCACTAACCTGGATGTCTGGAACCCTAGAATTAGCACAATACGGGAATAACAAAAAGACAATACGACACGTGTAAAAAATGCCACGTGGCAGCCAAAGGGGCTAAAAAATAGTCTAAAATCAAAGGTGTGGGCTAACATCTAGCCACCACGTGTACTTCATCTCATTTATATATATAGAGATTAGTAAAACATGGATTGAATAAGACCATGCATATACCTGCAAACGTTAGAATCATACGCCCGCCACTTATCATTTCTTGAGAACGCATGACTAAAACTATTGTGAAATATTTCTCAAATTGCTTTCTGTATGCTTCTAACACATCTGTTGGACTAGTTTTAGCCATGTATATGTTGAGCTTGTTGTTTTCAAAGCCTTGAGGTACCTACAAATAAGATACATGTAGCATATGCAATATGTCCCCAAAAGCGGTTTATGTTACAAGTTGTTTATCCTAACTAAAGCATATGCATATATGTAGGGTGAGGTTCATTACAAAATGTTATGCACAAAAAAACATCAAACTATTTTGTTCATATGTTTCTTTTTTAATTTTTAGCGTTTACTTACGCATGTGTATGTAGGTTGGTTTTTTTTCTTTTTTGAATGGCAACGCTTGTTCCTACTCTATTATACATACTACAGAATTATTCACCATTGCCCAAGATTGAACCTGAGGCCCAGGATTGAACCGGAGACCTCTCCTCTAAGAGGCATATGCCTCTACCAAGTGGGTTAGCCCCACATTGGTGTGTACGTATGTTATATGTAGGTAATATAACATATATATGACTTATACCTGTGTAAGTTCTATAAACACACGAAATTTGTTCTCAGATAAACACACAAAGATATATATAATTTTAGGAGAGATGAATAAACATTGCATTTCTACCACTTTTAATATTTTTAGAAATTTTCAAGATTGAAAAATGAATTATTTATTTTGTTCCTGTTGTGGAAAAAAATATCTTCTGTAACTCTCCCTTGTATAAGTGTATCTGTATGTGTATATGTGTATATTTGAGTTGGGTCTTGATATAGTTACATAATTACACTAATTATATATTCACTCTAGAGTAATTATATGTTTTAGTTGGATCAAAATATAGTCACATAACTACTCTAGATTATCTTTACATAATTAATGTTGGGTTAATCGATTCAGTTTACGGGTCACGGATCGGCACGTAATCGTGTCACGATTCAACGGGTCGAACGGGTTACGTGTTTAACCGGGTTATGGGTCAAAATACCAGCTTTACTGGATCAGTTCGTTGCATTTTGTTTGGCTAAAGAAGTGGTCATAGTTGTACGAGTTTAGAGGGAACGTGATTGACCAATTCACATGCATGTGTACGTTGGAGAATTACAAGTGCATGGAGGACCAAGTTATGTGGAAAATTAGTGGAGGTTAAAGCCATAATTCGTTAGGCATCGTGGACTAAGTTTAATTTGCATGGCTTAATTGTTTAGTATAAATATTAGAGTTAAGGTTTTTGTTATGTACCCTTTCATCGAATAAACAACAAGTTTTTCATTCTCTGCAGTTTTCATTCTTTTACACACAAACAGATCACAGATCGTAAGTTGTGAGAGTGTTTAGTGAGGGACCTGAACCAACATTTGGTATCAGAGCCTAAGACTCGTGAAGACGGAGAAGGCCGGTTTGAGAGTCGGTTTCGTGAAAGGGGTGTAGCCCGTCGCTGCGGGGCAAAGGCAGCAAGAAAACGGGTTGTTCGGGACAGCAGGTCCAAATGTGACAACCCTCAAATTTCATGTAACTGTACAACATATTAATGTTAATTAAAGTGCTTGATAACTGTGTTGGATCATTTAACGGCTCTGGTTACTGTGTTATGCTTACATGTATTTGTGAACGTACTAATAGTATACTATAAAGTCATTAAATAGTCCGTTATGATTTCCTAAGTGTTAGAAATTAAAAAAACGTTACAAAAATATATATATAAGACGCTTTACGGATTAATTAAGCAGTTTAACGGAACAACACTGAACCGAACAACCGGACTTCACCCGGAACATAAAAATATTGTCAACGACATTGTTTTTCTTTTTCTGAGCCAGTTAGGGTCCCCGAATACCCTAACACCCGTTATATATTACAACATAATATTACACTAAATTTAAATCACCTAACAATCTAACTAATCTCTAAATATCAAGTTGGAAATCAACCAAACCCCCACCCCTTTGTCTGATCGGTTCCACCATGTGGAGACCACATTTGTACTCCCTTGATTTAATTAATCTAACTTGTTAAATATCTTGACAACATAAGATCCATGGGACAATTAGGATGAATGGATATTATATAAGAATGTTGGTCCACCACACACTTCACAAACCCACCAACAAATTTCACTCACTCTCTCCCTCTTGCCATTGATCTCGGCTGAAACCATAGCCAACACCCCACCATCATTCAAGTTTCAATCTTACCATTCCAAGTGCACTCAAGTGTGAAGGATCGCATACGAGGGAGCCCGGTGCTTGCGGATTGCCAAGGACCTCTCTACGGCGCTTTCAACCACCCGTTTTTCGTCTATTTTCTTCCCTAGCTTCGAGCTAGTAGTAAGTGACTCTAAACATCTTCTTGATCTATTCTAAAGTGGTTAATAAGAGTTTCGTCGGTTAAAAATCACTAACATATAAGATCACCAACTAAAAGTCTACTAAAGTGATGAACAAGGTGGTTAATGGATGAATATTAGTGTAAATCATGTAGATCTTGTGTGATTATGATTATTGGTTGATTATCTGATGTTTTACTGATTAATATTAATATGTGATGTTGTTGTGGTCACTAAACATAATTAACGGAATCAATCGAACACAAGTTAGTAAGTTAGAAAGTGAAACAGAATCTGTCCTGGTTTTACAGCCAATTTCAGTTGGCTGTAAACAGGTCATAAACTCAACGAAAAACCGATATTTTGAATCTAAAATATGTTATTATGAAATACGGTTCTAATGGCACCGGAATCGTAATTTTTGGACTTCGTTTACTATTTTTAATGTGTCGATTTGTAACAACAGCTTAAGCTGAATTTGGACAGCAATAAATAGGTGTCATACTTTCAGTCATAACCTGAGTTTTGTGATGAATCGGACCATGAAATTTGTACAGTAGATGACAACCGATGCATTTGTAATTACCCCACTCGAATTTCGTAAATCGGACACTCGATGAAATTTTAATAAATTGTTCCGTGTACTGTGGTCAGAAATACATAAATCTGAGTTCAGTCCGGAATATGAATTTTTATAAAATATTGGTAATGAACCGGACCCCGATATTTTTACAAAATAAAATATGGAACGTTTAAGACATTCTGTAAAAATTTGGGAATTTTTGGAATAATTTAACTATTTTATTAAAATGTCCGAAAACAGCCGGTTTTGAATATTAATGCTGAAATGACATAAGTTGTGACTTGCGTGTCTAAATGTCGAGTATGCTATCTGTGAATGATCTAACATGTTATATGTGTTATGTGCATTATCGTATGTTTGATTTTGAGTGGGGAACGGATGGAAACTTGGATGGGCATAAACCGTTAAAGTGATGCATGTTATGTGATAGATACGTGTAGGAACTTTGTGCTCTATTTAAAAGTCACTAAATGACTAACTAGTAATCATATTAGGACGTGATTGACCGACCTTGACCGTTAGCTATATTTGAGAATCTAACCGAGCAAACCGAGGTGAGTTCACACACTTTCTAAGGCATGGGATTCCCGGTGGTTTGGGAATGGGTTAAAGAATTAAAACTAAATCTACATATCCTCCTTGGGTAGGATATGTACGGCCATCCTCCATAGAGTGGATGCCATTATTAATCCTACGAATTCTCCTGGTGCAGAATATGTACGTTCGTCCTCCTGGTGCAGGACAACAACCTTAAAACTAGCTAGACAAAACTCTATCATGAAGTCCCTCAATTTATATCGACTTAATCGCCGAGGCCAATGGCGAGCGGGTCATTAGTTAATAGCGCTATTAGGTTTAAGAAACCTCACACCGTGCCGTTCGGACGGGCGTGTACTAATGGACTATGGCAAACTATCAGTGATGATAGACACTGATGTAGGGCACAACTATTGTTCGTCAGTTGTCGATATGTATGGTCTAGTAGTTCACACGGGGAAAGCCCCCCACTGATTATGGTTATGGTTTGGGTAAAGAAAAAGGAACTGGTTAAACATACTTTCAACTACGGGGTAACCCCCACGGCATTTAAGCCAATGAAAGTCAAACCACGTGTTTCAGAAACAACTCAAAACTAAACATCCGAACGTGAACTCACTCAACTTTGTTGTTGACTAGTTGTTACATGCCTTACAGGTCGCTAAACACTTGGAGCTTGCACGAGGAAGGAGTCGTTGTGGTGTACGGACTGTTACGTTCCGTGCTCATTGTTTAAATCCTTATGAACTTATTAAACTTGTGTTTTGAACCTTAACTTATAAACTATGGACTTATGCTTTTGGATTTACTTTTGTGCTTCCGCTGTTTAAACTAAACATGGTTAACTAGCTTTGGTCACCAATCGTATTGTGGTTGGTCTTATTTACTTAATTACGATGTTCAATATGATTGGTGGCTCGATCCTGGTCACGTCACGCCTCCAAGCGGTGATACTCCGCATGGTGGATTTTGGGGGTGTGACAGATTGGTATCAGAGCCATTGGTTATAGTGAACTTGGTTTAAAAAAAAAGGGAAACGTTTTGATAAAACCAGACTATAACCTGAACAGTGCTCAACGATCCACAACGACGCTTCGCTCCACCTGCAAGACTCGACACCATAAGTGGTATGATTTATGTTATGTTGTCGGTTAGATAGTTCTCACTGTGCATTAGATAATGTGATAATTGCTATTTGAACCTTGTGTGCTTACTCTCTAATGTCGTCCCACACTTACGCACTTTCGCGACACTTCTCTCACTTACGTTGCTTCATTATGAAGATCATGAGCGGACGTGGAGGACGTATCAACCTCACTCAAGCCCAGTTGACGGCTTTGATCAATGAACGAGTCGCTGAGGCACTCGCAGCTAATCCTGCAGGAGGTATAACCTGCTATATCAACTCACCCTAGGACGTTTAGATCCTACCTTCACAAACCAGCCCTCGTGCTTAACCTTGTCTTTTATTCTCGCGCAACAGGTCAACATGCTCAACCTCCTGTGTGCACGTTCAAGACGTTCATGGACCGCCGACCTACCACTTTCAGTGGCACCGAAGGACCAGTGGGCCTTCTTTACTGGTTTGAAAAGCTTGAGTCTGTTTTCGAGATGTGCGAATGCCCCGAAGACCATAGGGTGAAATATGCTACCGGAACACTTGAAGGAGCTGCGTTAACCTGGTGGAAGGCACAGGTTCAACTACTAGGACTGGCAGTTGCTAATGCCACACCCTGGAATGGTTTCAAAGAGCTGATCAAGGAGGAGTACTGTAGTCGGGATGACATCCACAAGCTAGAAGTGGAATTTTACAATCTGAAGATGACGGGGTCTGAGATTGAGGCGTATACTAAGAGGTCAAACGAGCTGGCCATCCTGTGTCCAACTATGGTGGACCCTCCCATCAAACGTATTGAGTTGTACCTCAAGGGCCTTGTACCAGAGATTCAAAGTCACGTAACTTCAGCCAACCTGGGCACCATTCAGCAAATTATCAAGTTGGCTCATCGTCTCACCGACCAGGCGGTGGAGCAAAACAGGCTACCCAAACGTATCAGTGCCACAGCTACTTCTGATGCACCTACCGACAACAAGCGAAAATGGGATGGGAACTCCGGAAAGGGTTCTACTTCAGTTCAGTCTTAGCAGCGAAAGACTGATGACTACCAGAGTCCTGGTCAGCAATCTTCTGGTAACCAAGGACAGGGTGGATACCGAGGGAACCACCCCAAGTGCAACCGGTGCAACAAACATCACAACAGGCAGTGCAACAAAGGTCGTTGTCTGAGGTGTAACAAGTTTGGTCATGAAGCAAAGGATTGGAGGAGCGCCCGACCAGCAAATCAGAATCGCCAACAACAACAGCAAGCCCCACAGAACCACCAGCAGCAGCATCAGCAGGGAAATAAAGGATGCTTTCAGTGTGGCGCTGAAGGCCACTTAAGAGGAACTGCCCCCAGCTGAACCAAAACCAGAACAATAACCAAGGAAATGGGAACCACAATGGGAATAACAATGGAGGCAACGATGGAGGCGGCAATGGGGGAAACAACAATGGCAATGGGGCAAGGGGTCGTGTGTTCGTGATTGGTCAGGGAGAAGCAAGGAACGATCCCAACGTTATGATGGGTAAGTTTCTTCTGGATGACTTCTTTGTTACTGTGTTATTCGATTCGGGTGCCGATACTAGTTATGTGTCCTTAAAAGTTAGCCAAATGCTTAAGCGCACCCCAACACTTTTTGTAACACCTCGAAAATTCACGTCCTATAATGTATTGACACGTGTCATAAGCTTGAACGTGTGAAATAATACTCTAGAAGGACTGAAGTTGACAAACTTGAAAAGTATATGAAAATACGAGTTCTAAATGTCAACAGTGAATAAATATATTGTACATTAACCCTACATAATGTTCATATCATCAAACGAATAAATCATGGATCATACGAAGCAAAAAGTGAGAGATTACAAACTACAGGGGTTAAATGTGTCAACATGTTTAAGTTATACCTCTGAGTGACCTTTTGACAAACCCGAAGCTTTGTAACTGATATTATGCTCACTAGAATGCGCGATATAAATTTCATAAAGTTTCGATATCGTATGAGAAAGTTATGATCAAATTCGTGTGCGATGGGTTAAAGCGTTAACGTTGAAAGTTATGACTTTTCGGGTTAACCGGAAGTGTCCAGGGACTTGGCTAAGTGGGTACAAGTCTTAAAGCCCTTGTAGGTAAATATTAAGGGGTCAAATGGCAAATATTAAGCTTCGTTACCCTTTCGAAGAGCCAAGGGACAAGATGTGGAAAATGGAAAATGCATAATCTGAAATCAAGGCCAAGGCGGGCCGCGTAAAGGTTAACATACCTTTATGCGGGCCGCGTCAGGACGCCAGATATAGAAAACATGGACAGACTCCTGTATTCGCGATAAACCGACCTTTAAACGATATTTTCTCAACATGGGCGACCCCTAAGTGGCTCCTAAACATCTAGGGACACTTGTTGATGATTTGTGGGCACTTGTAGACTTGTGTGTCAAGTTCTTATGGTGATTAAATCACTATATAAGGACCAAAGTTGCAACCAAGTTTCCTCACACTTCATTCTTGCAATCTGATCATCTTTGGAGCTCAAACCTGCTCTCAAGTCTTCACATTTCGTGCATAGGACCTTGGTAAGTTTGCTAAACCTTCCTTAGTTAAGTTTTAGCTTAGTTTTAGCTTAAAAGTCAAACCGTCGTAATTAACGGTTGACTTTAAGATTAATCCCTAATGGTCCAGTGATTAGTCGAATCAAAGGTAGTTATAAGTTGGTAATTATGTGGGCTTTAAACCCTTAAAAGGGCATCCACTGATTCCCATCCTATCTAGGTCATTTGTCGAGTCAAAGATGATTAGAAAAAGTCAACAGAAATGTAATCTTTCGTTTAACGCATAATTAACGATGTAAAAGGCATGTAACCTATTTTATCATTCATATAACTTGATAATAAGCATAAGAACTTGTCTAAGCTTGTTTGATTCGACAACTTTCTGTTTTGAACCGATTCGGAACCGAAAGTCGCAAAGCTTTGACTTTTGCTTTGACTTCAGTTCTGACCCGCTTTAGTATGATTTGGAAATTCCTTAGAGCTTCCTTAGGACCAGGCTACATGTTAGCATAACCCTCTGTGGTTGGTTCATTGATTGACCCATTCGTTTACGCGTTTCCGTTAATTGCTCATATGTTGACCATTATGCCCTTATTACCTTAAAACGTGATTTTTGGACATGTAAAAGAGTAGAAACTTTAAATACTGATATTTAAACTTGTATGCAAAATTTGACATCAGTTTGAGGTGTAGGTTAAGAGTTATGCTCGTTAGCGTAAAATTAAAGCTTTATGTTAATTTAACGGCGTATTTAGCGTATAGCCTACTTAAACATACTTTTTGATATCAAATCTTTTACCCACTGATGTAATATATTATTTTGGGATTTTTAAAGATTTTTAATAAATTTTAGGCTGAGCATAACTAGTAGTCGTAGGCTTAATCCGATAATTGTCGGTTTTGCCCTTACGGGCCATAAAATGAGTTTTACATATCTAAACGACTCCAAACCTTTTGCTACTGATCACATATGATAAATAAATTATTTTAAGCCTTTTGGAAATATAAAAATATCAGATTTAAGTATCGAACCCGGAAATGGCCTCTAATCGCCTTTTTAAGCGTTTTTAACGCATAGTATGTACTTAAACTATTTTAAACATACAAGGGTTGATACCTACTGATATTTGAGGCAAATTATAATATTTTAATAGTAAGCAAAGGTTGATAAACTCAGACTTCAGTTTTGAGCTTTACGGCTTATGTGAAATTACCAAAATGCCCCTTCGGTGCATATTTTGGTTATAATTGATAAATTTCACATATATACTTTATCCTACTGTTATAACTTATCAAAATAAGTATTTTCCCTGATTATTCCAGACCTGTAACTCAGGTAAATACTTAAACTCTTTTATAACCTTTTAAATGACCAAACTACCCCTACGAGGCCTAGTTTGTGTTTAAATACGTTTTGGGCATAATGAACGACATCTTACTGATGTCACAACATATTTGAGGCATAATTAACTTAGGAAACTTGTATATGACTCTCATGATTACCCGTCATGCGTTATTCGCGTTCGGTTCGGTTTATGTAACTAGTTTGCATAAATTAGCCGAAACGGGTCAAACGTTATCGTTTTTATCTCAAAATCCAGAATGTGTTTAGTTTACCCATATTATACAAGTCCCCAAACTTGTCGGGTCTAGATCACATCCTATTCCGGTCTTCGCTTAATCATGCGTTTTGAACCGTAAACCTTTCCTTAAAACTAACCGGTCTAAGTTACGACTTAAATAAGACCCGTTAGGAATTTAATAGGTTAATAAAACCTTCGTTCCAGATTGAGAGCCCCAGTAG